>CM041776.1:45884164-45987442 GCA_023374045.1 Limonium bicolor | reverse complement strand
TGCTGTATCATGGGATCAACAGATCAGCTGAATACGGCGCCCGGCAATAATCAATGCCACACACATGACCACCAGACGCCTGAACCTTACCTTTAGAAATATTAATTCATAGTATCATGTAATCTATTAGTAACGTGTATTAGAGACACGGTATGTATGATGGTTGTTTATTAATAGAGCAGTGTTTATTTAATTCCACTTGTGTCCCACCATCAATACTTATCCAATTGTGATCAATAGGTTTGTGACTCGTGTACCCCGAAGGTTAACCTGATCATCCTCACCAAGCACAAGCTGGCAGAAGCGGCACCATCTTACGGAACATTCCCAGTAAATGGCATGATGCCAATGTGTTATTCGACTCCGGCGCCTCTCACACTTTCGTATCACCATCCTTTGTGAAGAGGTTGAAGCTAGATGCGGATGAGCTAACCCGAACTTCATGGTTACTCTCCCATCGAAGGAGCGAGTAAAGTGCAACCAAATTTATCAATCAGCCGCCATCGAAATCAAAAATGAAGCATTTCCCATTTCCTTCATCAATTCAACGGATTGGGATTCAACTTATCATTGGAATGATTGGTTGGAGCGGCACAAGGGTAGAATCCTCTGCGCCGAGCATCGATTGCTGCTCAAGAGTCCTTCTGGGGTTACGGTATCTTACCGCCAGAGACCGAGAGAGCCTTCGACCACACTTATATCTGCTATGGCTATGTACGGGAGCTCAGAAAGGGCCAAGAAGTGTACCTGGTTATGTATAAGACCTGAGAGAGATCTAGAGTTCAGTGACGATGTACCGATAGTATCTGAATTCCCTGATGTATTCCCTAAGGAGCTACCCGGCATGCCACCACCGAGAGCAGTGGAATTCGAAATTAACCTTTTGCCAGGTACCGGTCCCATGCTGGGCACCGTACCGCATGGCACCTGCAGAAATGACAGAGTTGAAAGAGCAGATGCCATCTTCTCGACAAAGGGTTTATACGCCGCGCGTATCACCCTGTGGGAGCACCGGTCCTCTTTGTGAAGAAGAAGGACGGTAGTCTTCGACTATGTATTGACTACTGCGAGTTGAATGCTGTCACAGTAAAAAATAAATACCCATTGCCACGCATCGACGACCTATTCGACCAGCTGAAAGGAGCATCAGTCTTCTCCAAGATTGACCTCCTTCTGGGGTATCATCAAAATTGCAATCAAGGAACAAGACATCGAGAAAACGGCATTCCGTACCAATATAGCCACTATGAATTCACAGTGATGCCATTCGTTTGTCAAACGCACCAGCTAAATTCATGGACCTCATGAATCGTCTATTCAGTGAGCAGTTGGACACTTCAGTGGTTGTCTTCATCGACGACATCCTTGTATATTCAAAATCAGTAGAGGAGCATGAAATTCACTTGAGGAAAGTACTAGAGACACTGCGCTAGAACCGCTGTATGCGAAGTTCTCCAAATGTGAGTTTTGGCTTGATCAGGTATCATTCCTTGGACATGTCATCTCGAGCGCAGGTATCTCGGTTGACCCTTCTAAGATAGAAGCTACGATCATGGCCTAGACCCAAGACTGTTACCGACATTTGGAGCTTTCTTGGTCTAGCCGGTTACTACCGGAGATTTGTAAAGGACTTCTCGAAAGTCGTTAAGCCCATGACTACACTGATGAAGAAAGATGCACCGTTTGTATGGACAGACGAGTGCGAGTTATCATTTCAGAAACTTAAAGACTCATTGACCTTAGCGCCCATCCTTACTCTTCCAGAGGGCACAGAGGGATTTGAGGTGTATTGTGATGCATCAGGCAAAGGAATGGGATGCGTACTCATGCAGCATGGCAAGGTTGTTGCTTATGCCTCCCGCCAGCTGAAAAAGCAGAGAGAATTACCCGACACACCGATTTAGAGTTAGGGGCCATTGTCTTCACTTTGAAGATATGGCGACACTATCTCTATGGGGTAAGCATCACCATCTACTCCGACATAAGAGCTTACAGTACGTATTCACACAAAGAACTGAATTTGAGACAGAGAAGATGGATGGAATTTCTTTCAGATTATGACATCAACTTGCAGTATAAGGAAGGGAAGGCAAACATCGTAGCCGACGCCCTGAGCCGTCGAGCACACTCGCTCCATTCGCTACTCGCTTCTTCTAGCTTGGTTGACGAGGTGCGAGACGCTCAGTTGAGCGACCCTTACCTAACCGAAATCAGACCAAGATCGAGAATGGTACATTTGAGAAGAAGAAGTATGACTTCAAGCTACATGAAGATGGTTTGATTCGGTTGAATGGCAGGCTATTGATAAGTGTCCAAATGAGCATGTTTTATAGGTGTATTCATATATTATATTAGCACTTTTCTGCTCATTTCTCCACTTCGGTTAGTTTTCCTCTAGTTTATGTTTTATTATTATCTCACAAATTTATTGGTTAAATATGAGGAAAACCAAGCTGGGAGTAAAGTAGACGAAGAGACGAACGCATAGACACAACGGCTCAGAAAACGGAGTCCATACGAAGAATCTAGAGCCGGTCAAAGTTTGAAGAAAATAAGTCACGACAACACATACAACCGCATGGGGGGAGGCGGACGCTTAGGCGGACAGGACAGTGATGTTCGCATAAAACCAGGCGTACGCCTAGGCGGACAAGGGAGGAGACCGCGCCTGTGTCCGTGTCTCATTAGGCGGACAACTCTGAGAGGACCGTGCGCGCATGTGTAGTCTTGTCCGCATGAAACACGCGGACATCTACGCGGACAAGACAGAGCCACCGTGAGATGACTGCATAATTGAAGGCGGACATCTACGGACGCGTGTAAATGTCCAGATAATTCACGCGACAGTTTTCTTCTACGCCGACTCTCTGCAACTTGCTTCCGCCATATCCATCTACTCTGCACGCGTTCTGTCCCCCGCAATAAATGAGCAATCAATATGCAAATCCTTTCACGCGTGATCCAGCTCTTTCTGCCGCCCCAATCCATTCCTTAATATCCTCACGCGGTGTTCCCTCTGTTTTCTTCTTCCTTTCCTCTATATAAACACACGTACCTTCTGCTTTCATGAACATATCCACCACCCAACCTCATCGATCCACTTCACCACACATCACACACGTCCATCCCATTTCTCTTCTCCCGTCTTCTCCATTTTATTTATTTTACATTCCATAATATCCCCTCTAGTCTTACGTATACAAAATAGCAGAACGAATGCAGGAGTAACTACAGATGATTTCTACTACTCTTGTTTCTGTTATCTATTTAATATGTTAGGCTAGAATATTTATACTCTGGGAATGGTTATTATGTGTTTGTATTAATTATGCAATATTTTTACTGGTTTTATTTAAATACAGTCTGTTACGATTAAAGCTTATCTCTCGCCTTTTTTTTATAAATGTCATGAGTTTATTAAATTGCTTGCTAAGTCTATTTTGATCAGATCGGTGATAAATAGATAGGTTAATTAAGCCGTAAATCTGGAGAAAGCTTATTATGATTTAATAAGTTAGTATTTTCAGATGCAAATATAATTTCTCATATCTAAACCATCCGTTTACATGTGTTATGCTTGAACCTGGATTAGAACCTTGCATTTTCTGGTAAACGAGTTCTTTTGAGTCTATGAGCTATGCGTCCCCGACAATGCTGAGCTAAGGGATCGCATCCTGCGAGAGTCACACTATTCCACATTGTCAGTCCATCCAGGAGCCTCCAAGATTACAAAGACATGAAGAGGTACTTCTGGTGGTCTAGAATGAAATCAGATGTGACAGAATTTGTATTGAGATGCTTAACATGCCAGAAGGTAAAATTTGAACACCGTAGACCGGGCGGAATGGTACAATCGATGCCAGTTCCGGAGTGGAAATTTCATGATATCTCCATGGATTTTGTTGTAGGACTCCCACCTGCTAGGGGAGGACTCAACATGATTTGGGTTGTAGTCGACCGCCTTACAAGGTTGCCAGATTCATACCAATGAAGGACACCTGGAAGGTAGAAAAGCTAGCTGAGCTATTCGACAAGGAGATTATCAGACACCACGGAGTCCCTAAGACTATAGTATCTGACCGCGACACCAGATTTCTTTCGAGATACTAGAGAGCTACAAGGGAAGCGTTGGGTACAAAATTGAAGTTGAGTACCACCTTCCATCCTCAGACCGACGATCAGACAGAAAGGACCATCCAGACATTGGAGGACATGCTTCGGGCATGTGCCTTAGACTTTCAGGGGAGTTGGTTAGATAAGCTTCATCTTATCGAGTTCTCGTATAATAATAGTTATCACGCCTCGATTAAGATGTCGCCTTTCCAAGCTCTATACGGTAGACCTTGCCGTACACCCTTGTGTTGGGATGAGTCAAGTGAAGCGGTCATAATAGGACCGGAGTATCTTGAGCAAGTGCAAGCTGAAGTGCAGCAAATTCGAGCTAATATGAAGGCAGCCCAAGATAGACAGAAATCCTATGCGGATGTGCGACGACGCGACCTTGAGTTCGCCGTGGGCGACCAAGTGTTCTTGCGTGTTTCACCTATGAAGGGTGTCTTCCGATTTGGCCAGAAGGGCAAGCTGAGCCCAAAGTTTGTAGGGCCGTATGCTATCACCGAAAGAGTTGGATCCGTAGCCTACAGGTTAGCATTACCTGAGGACTTGGGGCGTGTCCATGATGTATTTCATGTGTCACAACTCAAGAAGTATATTGCTGATCCTTCTCACGTCTTAGAGCCTGAGAGACTATCCATCGATCCGACTATGCAATATGTTGAAACCCCAGTAAGAATCCTTGATAGGAAGACCAGAGACACTCGTCATAAGTGATAAGTTCCAAATGAGCATGATTTATAGGTGTATTTTATATATAATATTAGCACTTTTCTTGCTCATTTCTCCACTTCGGTTAATTTTCCTCTAGTTTATGTTTTTGTTTATCTCACAAATTTATTGTTCAAACATGAGGAAAACCAAGCTGGGAGTAAAGTAGATAAAGAGACGAACACATAGACGCAAACGGCTCAGAAAACAGACTTATAACGAAGAATGTAGAGCCAGTCAAACAGAGGCACGCGAGAGGCACGCGGTGGACTGGTGCAACCGCCCCCTAAGTGGCGGACGTCACACGAGCAACCGCCGGACGAGGCTGAGGCAACCGCCTCGTATCTGGCGGTCTAGAGAGGCGCAACCGCCTCGCGGTTGAACAAGAGAGTACCGCCTCGTATCTGGCGGTCTAGAGAGGCGCAACCGCCTGGCGGACACACAAGAAGTACCGCCTAATAATGGCGGACGTGGCATATACTACCGCCTTTCTTTCAGGCGGAAAAGAAGAGAGGCTACCGCCTCCTTATCAGGCGGACGAGACACAGGCTACCGCCTGGTTCATTGGCGGACACAACAGAGGAGACCGCCTAATACCGGGCGGTTCTTCAGGCGCGATTAATTCAAGTCGCGACCAGTTCTTCCGTTCTTCTTTGCGCCGTCGTCTGCAACTCGCCTTATCTATCTACTCCAGCACCGCCTACCATAAATCTCTCACGCGTACAGCTCTCTGTCCCCTCTACAATCAATGAGAGCAATCAATGCTCAATCAATTTTTACGTACGGATGCCTCTTCCAATTCTCTATATAAACCCAACACCATACTGCAACAACACACTACGTACGTCCACAGGCTGAAGAAATCAAACACACCACACTCCATTCTCTTCCAATTAATTCCTCCCGTAGCACCACAATTCTCCATCTTTTATTTATTCTCACCATTTCACCACATTCACGTACGTACTCAAACACTCAAACAGAAGCAGTATTTTACAAAGAGAGAAAAGAGGCAGGCGAGTGCAGACCCGTTATTCGCAGGCAGTTCCTGAGTAATGAATATTTCAGTCTCTACTCTGTTTTTATTTCTGTCAATGTCTGAGTAATCTCATAATTGTGCTTAGGATGGGTGTTTAACCCAAAATAACTCAGCGTATTTATAATACCGAGTTTGCTTATAAATATTTGTTTTGTCTCTCTCTATTATTAAATGTTTAAGAACTGATCATTTTTACTCATTTACGGTTTCTCTAATTTCAATGATTTTGTAAAATTAGAGAATAGACCACAAAGAGAGACAAACGTTAGATATTATCTCCTTGATTAGCAGATAAAATCCATCGCTGTTATAAAAGAATTCTCACTTAAAGCTAATTAATGATTTTAGACTTTTTCTGATTGTAAGAAGTTTAATGAATTAATTAAGAGCTGTCCTTATCTATGATTTAGAAAGGCCACAAGATAAAATTCTTAACAGACAAATAAGAGCAAACTAGGATTATAATTATTATCTGAGTTATATTGGGCGATTCACCTTCCTTAGCACATTTACCATCCACTTAATTCACAACTGTTTTTACTGTTTTTATTATTTCTTATAATCCAACAACAAATCAAGCTTGCCTCCGGCTAAACCCCTTTTACAGTTTTTTTAACTACCTAAACTAGGATAATTGAACAATCTCCTTGTGGATACGACACTTGTTTTACTACTACGAATAGGTACACTTGCCTATAGTTTGTTATAATCTATATATATAGTGTAGTTTTATCCCAACAAGTTTTTGGCGCCGTTGCCGGGGAGATTGATTCCATCAATTTCCCTAGTTTCTGGTAGTTCACTCGCTATATAGTAATAATCTGTTAATACTATTAAATTGTTAATCTTGGACATCTGAATTGGACATCGGACTTCGGACCTGACTTGGACATTTGACTTCGGACTTTGGACAACTAACTTCTAACATCTTAATATATTGTCATTTCGTCTTGTCATTTCGTTCCATTGTCATTTCGTTCCATTGTCCTTTCTTTCCATTGTCCCTAACTACTAACTTAAAATTTCCTGTCATTTCGTTCCATTGTCCTTAACTTTTCATTTCCATTGTCCTTAACATTTCATTTCCATTGTCCTTAACATTTCATTTCCCCAGTATACTAACTTATAATTTCTGTCATTTTTTCCCTTGTCATCTTATTTTCTGTCATATTACTCTTGTTAAAAAAAAAATCAAAAAAATATATATCTGTGTTGTTTATCAACCTAACCAATACTCTGCCTTTCTTATTTTATTTACTAACTAATTTTGCAGCTTCTGACAAACCACAAGTTATCTTCTGTGCATGCCAAATACTCGAACCCGAGGCTCTCCACCAATCAGTCCGAGCCCCGAACCCGAGCGTACTTTATTACAAGCACAAGAAACCTGAGAAACCAAGCCATGGCCAATAACGAAGTTATAAATGAAATGACCATGCAATTCAACCAGACACCGTGCTCTCTCTGACTACCACCAACCGAATACCGAAGGAAGAGCATCAGCTATAGTTCTCCCCGAACTAACACCAGAAGAAGCCGGACGATGGGTTTTCAAAACCCACTACATCACCGCCGTCCGGGATCTAGGCAAGTTTAGTGGAGCGAACCCAGATGAAGCCCCAAATCATCTGAGTCTCTTCCTAGACTTCTGCAATTCCTTTAGTCAAACCGGCAACGTCAAAGAAAGAATCCGTCTACAACTATTTCCTCACTCGTTGTCGGATTCAGCAAACAGGTGGTATCGAAGTCTTCCCTCCCGATCAATCACCACATGGCTTCAAATGGCCCAAAAATTCCTTGCCAAATACTACCCAACCAGTAGAACGAGGCAATTGATCGGTGAAATCAATACTTTCTGTCAGGAGCCGGGAGAAACGTTGTACGACGCATGGGACAGATTTAAAGATATGCTTATGAAGTGTTCCCACCATGGTCTTGACGATCAATCCCTCTGCCTGTCATTCTTCAACGGTCTGGATGATGGGAACCGACTACTTGTCAATTCCTCTGCAGGAGGGAGTTTCATGATGAAATCTCCTAAAGAAGGAATGGACCTTCTCGAAACCATGACGAGCAATACGAGACAGTGGACGAGATCCAAAGGAACACCACGAGCAGCAGGCCTACTCCATGTTGAGCCTACAGATCATTTATCGGCTCAGATCTCGTCCCTTACAAAGATGGTGGAAAAGCTAACGACATCACAAAACGAAATTGTAAAAACAATAGCTTCCCCACCTACAAGTTCATCGTCAGTTCCACCTACAGAAGGATGTGCCATATGCGCCGGTCCTCATGAAACCCCTCAGTGCGAAGGTAAAGGACAGTACGAGGATGCAAACTTCATAGGAAACCGTCCCGGTAATTCCTACAACAACTTCAACAACAACTATCCATGGAGAAATCACCCGAATTTCTCATGGAAGAATAATGATCAAAACCAAGGAGGGCAGAACAACAATTCAAATACCTATCAGGGGAACAGACCCCAACCAAATTCTAACATGGTTATCGAGCACTAGGTGCCCCTCCTGGTTTCCAGCAGCAGCAACAACAACTAACCTCAACCTCTTCTGATCCAAATGAGGAATTCAGGAACTTAATGAAAGGATTCGTGACTACGACCCCACAGGCTCGTGGATCAAGAAGCCACTAACAGAAGGGTTGAAGCCCAGATACAGCAAACCAACCAACAGTTGGAACAAATCAGCCAACAGCTTGCACAAAGGCCACCTGGTGCCTTCCCTAGTCAGCCAATCCAAATCCAAGGGAACAGGCCAAGGCAGTAACGTTAAGAAGTGGTAGGCCGCTCAACTCATCTCTTCCCCGAGATGATACTGATAATCAAGAGCAGCTCATGAACCTCAAGAAAATTCAGAACAAGAACAGGAAGATGCTGAAGAAGCCCTCCTCCTACAAAAAATTTCCAGGAGAAGGAGTCTCCTGAATCTACTCCTTCCCTCTCACAAAAATTCTTCCCCCACTTCCTTTTCCAAACAGAATCAGAAAGAAAAATTTAGATGAACAGTTTGGAAAGTTTCTATCTCACTTCAAGAAACTGACGATCAATATTCCTTTTGCCGATGCTTTAAAACAAATGCCAATATACGCAAAGTTCATGAAGGATATCATCACCAACAAAAGATCGTTGCAGGAAGTGGAAACTGTACACCTTACACAGGAAGTGTCAGCAGTACTTCTCAAGAGTCTCCCTCCGAAACTTGGAGACCCAGGTTTGCCAATTATTCCATGTTCAATTGATAATGTTGATTGTGGTAGTGGGTTATGTGATCTAGGAGCTAGTATCAATTTAATGCCACTGTCAACTTTCAACAAACTTAAAATTGGTAAATGCGAACCACTTCTATTCAATTACAATTAGCAGATAGATCTTTAGTATTCCCAAAAGGAATAATAGAAGATTTGATTGTTACTGTAGGAACCTTTGTGTTCCCCGCTGACTTTATTGTAATTGACATGGAAGAAGACACTAGGGTGCCCTTAATCTTAGGACGACCTTTCATGAGAACTGCAAGAGCACTAATCGATGTTGAAAAGGAAAAATCATTTTAAGGCTGCATAACGAAACTTTAAATACGACATGTCCAAGGTTGTTAAGAAACCCGCTCATTTAGAAGATACCTTTTCCATAGACGTTGTCGACTCTATTGTGCAGGATAATTTATCTGCTATTATCCGTAATGACGCTCTTGAAAATGCCTTGTCTGAAATCTGTGATAACCGATTAGTATACCCTGACACAATCAAATGGTAGCAGCTCTGGATAGAATAAAATCATACAAGAAACCACGCTACCCACCACCAGAACCATTAGAGCTTTCCACTCAGAAGTTACCACCATCCATTGAACAACCCCCTCTCGTAGATCTGAAACAATTGCCATCACATCTGAAGTATGTTTATCTTTCTGATTTTTGTACTTTGCCTGTTATTATTTCTTCATCCCTAACAAGTACACAGGAAGAACAGCTTGTGAAGATCCTTCAGAGCCACAAGAAGGCAATAGGCTGGTCCATTTCGGACATCAAAGGTATCAACCCCCATTTCTGCACACATCACATATACATGGAAGATACCTACAAGCCTTTAGTCCAACCACAGAGAAGGCTGAATCCCAACATGAAAGACGTAGTAAAGAAAGAAGTGCTCAAACTTCTCGACGCCGGGATAATCTACTCCATCTCCGACAGCAAATGGGTGAGCCCCGTTCAAGTGGTCCCGAAAAAAGGAGGTCTCACTGTGGTCCCCAACGACAAAGGTGATCTAATTCCTCAGAGAACCACGACGGGATGGAGAGTCTGCATCGATTACAGGAAACTGAACAGCGCAACGCGGAAGGACCACTTCCCCTTACCCTTCATCGATCAGATGCTTGAAAGATTGGCCGGGCAAGATTACTACTGCTTCCTGGATGGTTATTCAGGATACTTTCAAATACCCATTGCTTCTGAAGACCAAGACAAAACCACATTCACATGCCCGTACGGGACATTTGCATACAATCGGATGCCTTTTGGTCTATGCAATGCCCCAGCAACATTCCAAAGATGCATGATGGCAATCTTCAGCGACTATCTTGAGAAGAGCATCGAAGTCTTCATGGACGACTTCTCTGTCTTTGGTCCCACTTTCGAATCCTGTCTGAATAATCTGGATGCCATCCTCGCCCGATGTGAAGAAACTAACCTTGTGCTTAACTGGGAAAAATGCCATTTCATGGTTAAAGAAGGAATAGTTCTTGGGCATAAAATATCTTCAAAAGGATTGAAGTCGACAGAGCCAAGGTCGAAGTTATTGAAAAATTACCACCACCATCGACGGTAAAAGACATCAGGAGTTTCCTTGGCCATGCTGGGTTCTATAGAAGGTTTATCAAGGATTTCTCCAAAATTTCAAAACCTCTATGTGAACTCCTAGCTAAAGACGTCAAGTTCGACTTTACTGACAATGCCTACAAGCCTTCAACACATGAAAGAATGCCTCATCTCTGCCCCCATTGTGATATCACCAGATTGGAGCCTTCCATTTGAAATTATGTGCGACGCCAGCGACTTGCCGTGGGTGCCGCTTTATGCCAAAAGAAGGAGAAGATCTTGAGAACCATCTACTATGCAAGTAGAACCCTCAACGACGCTCAGAAGAATTATTCAACTACTGAGAAGGAACTTCTAGCAGTAGTCTTTGCTCTGGATAAATTCCGATCATATCTCTTGGGAAGCAAAGTCATAATTCACACCGATCACTCTGCTCTGAGGTATCTATTTGCCAAAGAAGATGCCAAACCCCGACTCCTCCGGTGGATACTCCTACTACAGAATTTGAGATTGAAATCAGAGACAAGCCAGGAGTGCAGAATGTAGTAGCAGACCACCTATCTCGCATAGAGGCACCAAGTGATGGCACTTCCATCAATGAATTCTTTCCAGATGAGTGCGTCTTTATGATTGGTGACACCGGTGATCCATGGTACGCTGACATGGCCAACTACCTCGCACGAGGAGTAATACCACATGGGCTAACCTACCAACAGAAAAAAGTTCTTTTCCGATGTCAAACATTATTACTGGGAGGATCCTCTCCTTTTCAAGGTTTGTGCAGACGGGATGGTAAGAAGATGTGTGCCCCACGATGAAATCCAGAACATTCTCGTCATTGTCACTCTCTTGAAGCAGGAGGACATCATGGGCCAGCTCGAACAGCGGCTAAGGTACTTCAATCAGGTTTCTTTTGGAAAACCTTACATAAAGACTGTCATTCCTTTGTAGCCTCCTGCGATGACTGCCAAAGACTTGGGAACACCTCCAGAAAACACGAAATGCCTCTCAACATCATACTCGAGGTGGAACCTTTCGACGTGTGGGGCATTGACTTCATGGGTCCCTTTCCTTCGTCTTGTTCAAACCTTTTCATCTTGGTGGCAGTCGACTATGTCACTAAATGGGTGGAAGCTATCGCCTCTCCCACAAATGATGCAAAGGTAGTACTCAGGTTCTTGAAGAGGAACATCTTTACACGATTTGGAGTCCCACGTGCTATCATCAGTGACCAAGGATCCCACTTCTGCAATAAGCAGTTCACAGCCTTGATGACCAAATATGGAGTGAGACATAAGGTAGCCTTGCCTTATCACCCTCAAACGAATGGCCAGGCTGAAGTCTCTAACCGAGAATTGAAGTGGATCCTACAAAAGACGGTTAATTCTTCCCGAAAAGATTGGTCCCTGAAGCTGGATGATGCACTCTGGGCGTATAGAACAGCTTACAAGACGCCTATCGGCATGTCCCCATATCGACTAGTCTTCGGCAAAGCTTGTCATTTACCAGTCGAGCTCGTGCACAAATCATTCTGGGCCGTGAAAGCCCTCAACTTTGATCTTCTGAGAGCAGGTGACAAAAGGAAATTCCAGCTCACTGAATTAGAAGAATTTCGAGAGGATGCCTATGAAAATAACAGAATCTACAAGGAAAAGCCAAGAAGTGGCATGACAAGATGATCCTTAAGCGGGAGTTTCATGAGGGAGATTTGGTTCTGTTGTACAACTCCAGGTTGAAGTTGTTTCCTGGTAAACTTAAATCCTATTGGGCTGGACCATTTACTGTCTCCAAGGTCACCCCGTATGGATCCGTTGAGTTGGTGGATTCTAAAAAACACACTTTCATGGTCAATGGATCTAGACTAAAGCATTACCAGGGTGGTAATCTCGAGACAGTTGATGCTCGTACAATAAACCTACATGATACTCAGATTTGAGTACGCTTCAAAGCGTCTAGCCAAAGACGTTAAAGAAGGGCAGCTTCCGGGAGGCAACCCGGACGAACTTATCTTTATATGCTTTTATGCTGTTTTAATTTTCAGTTCCCTTCAATTTTATTTTTGCTAACTTTTAACCCGTTTATAGTATGGTTGCTTCTAGTGTTTTATGCAGGTGCAATTTCATGTCTACACCGCAACCAAGCTACGCTACTTGAGGCTAAGCTCAAGTGTGGGGGAAGTCCAATACACGCAGCAAAAATAATATCAGGGGAGTACCAGTTTCTTTAATTATGCTTTTATTTAAATAAATGCAGAGGAGAGTTTATATGCTTAAATGATATTCGTGAGCTTCGTGTTCTCTCTATTTTATCTACTTACCGAAAAGGCCTTCTGAAACTTCCCTTGTTTTTCTGGTGAACAATGAGGACATTGTTCAAATTAAGTGTGGGGGAGTGTGCCTTTTCGGTGACATTTTTGCTTAAATGCTTAATCTCTCTGCTTATCTTGCGTTTGTTCAAATTCAATATTGTGGACCCTTTATGTGGGTTGTTCTCTTTAGGAATAAATATTGTTATGAATTGTGGGATAAATGGTATAAAATGTACAAAAATTTTAAAATTTTGATTACTTTTGAGGAGCATTTTTATGCGGTGTGACCAAATGATCTGAAATGGTTGGATTTTTATTACTCAGGGGTTCTTTCTGTCTTCTTTCTTAGGGATTGCTAAGGGGTGCTTCTCTGTCAAAAAGTAAAATAATAAGGGACTTGCGAGACACCATTGGTAACCAACAAAGAGAGTTGAGTGTTCTTAAAACAAAGGCTTGATGCCTACATATTATCTTCTCATCTCTTATGCAAAAGTGAAACAAATGCATAATCTATTTTTCCTTTTGTTTTCTCCTCAATGCCCATTCTTGAGAGAAGTTGGCCATGGTAAAAGTTCTCAAAGTCACCTTAAATCAAGAAGCATTGAAGTACTCCGGATCATACCCCGAAACTCTAATTTTTATTTTTGCCCTGAGTACACCTATGCCACCAGTAGGTGATGGATCACACTCCTCTAAAAAGTTTAAGATCATGTACTATTGACTTCTTTATCCTACCCTTCATAATAGTATTTGTTAATATTGAGCATTCCCTACTTGTTGGGTACATGGTTTTGCTTGAGGACAAGCAAAAGGTAAGTGTGGGGGTGTGATAAGTGTCCAAATGAGCATGATTTATAGGTGTATTTCATATATATATTAGCACTTTTCTTGCTCATTTCTCCACTTCGGTATTTTCCTCTAGTTTATGTTTTATTGTTTATCTCACAAATTTATTGTTTAAACATGAGGAAAACCAAGCTGGGAGTAAAGTAGATAAAGAGACGAACACATAGACGCAAACGGCTCAGAAAACAGACTTATAACGAAGAATGTAGAGCCAGTCAAACAGAGGCACGCGAGAGGCACGCGGTGGACTGGTGCAACCGCCCCCTAAGTGGCGGACGTCACACGAGCAACCGCCGGGCGGACGAGGCTGAGGCAACCGCCTCGTATCTGGCGGTCTAGAGAGGCGCAACCGCCTCGCGGTTGAACAAGAGAGTACCGCCTCGTATCTGGCGGTCTAGAGAGGCGCAACCGCCTGGCGGACACACAAGAGAGTACCGCCTAATAATGGGCGGACGTGGCATATACTACCGCTTCTTTCAGGCGGAAAAGAAGAGGCTACCGCCTCCTTATCAGGCGGACGAGACACAGGCTACCGCCTGGTTCATTGGCGGACACAACAGAGGAGACCGCCTAATACCGGGCGGTTCTTCAGGCGCGATTAATTCAAGTCGCGACCAGTTCTTCAGTTCTTCTTCGCGCCGTCGTCTGCAACTCGCCTTATCTATCTACTCCAGCACCGCCTACCATAAATCTCTCACGCGTACAGCTCTCTGTCCCCTCTACAATCAATGAGAGCAATCAATGCTCAATCAATTTTTACGTACGGATGCCTCTTCCAATTCTCTATATAAACCCAACACCAATACTGCAACAAACACACTACGTACGTCCACAGTGAAGAAATCAAACAACACCACACTCCATTCTCTTCCAATTAATTCCTCCCGTAGCACCACAATTCTCCATCTTTTATTTTTCACCATTTCACCACATTCACGTACGTACTCAAACCTCAAACAGAAGCAGTATTTTACAAAGAGAGAAAAGAGGCAGGCGAGTGCAGACCCGTTATTCGCAGGCAGTTCCTGAGTAATGAATATTTCAGTCTCTACTCTGTTTTTATTTCTGTCAATGTCTGAGTAATCTCATAATTGTGCTTAGGACGGGTGTTTAACCCAAAATAACTCAGCGTATTTATAATACCGAGTTTGCTTATAAATATTTGTTTTGTCTCTCTCTATTATTAAATGTTTAAGAACTGATCATTTTTACTCATTTACGGTTTCTCTAATTTCAATGATTTTGTAAAATTAGAGAATAGACCACAAAGAGAGACAAACGTTGGATATTATTCTCCTTGATTAGCAGATAAAATCCATCGCTGTTATAAAAGAATTCTCACTTAAAGCTAATTAATGATTTTAGACTTTTTCTGATGTAAGAAGTTTAATGAATTAATTAAGAGCTGTCCTTATCTATGATTTAGAAAGGCCACAAGATAAAATTCTTAACAGACAAATAAGAGCAAACTAGGATTATAATTATTATCTGAGTTATATTCGGGCGATTACACCTTCCTTAGCACATTTTTCCATCCACTTAATTCACAACTGTTTTAACTGTTTTTATTATTTCTGTATTAATTCAACAAACAAATCAAGCTTGCCTCCGGCTAAACCCCCCTTTTTACAGTTTTTATTAACTACCTAAACTAGGATAATTGAACAATCTCCTTGTGGATGCGACACTTGTTTTACTACTACGAATAGGTACACTTGCCTATTAGTTTGTTATAAATCTATATATATTAACGTGTAGTTATATCCCAACAATAAGTCTATACGAATGGTGAAGGTCCTATGGTCAAACCATGATGTCGAAGAAGCGACATGGGAGTTGGAAGATGCCATGAAGGCTAAGTACCCACAGCTGTTCATATACTAGAGAGTCTAGCATTTAGCAATACGGGTACGGGTCGTACCCCTTTTAAGGGGGTAGAGCCCTTTTGCTTTTGCATTGCTTCGGGGTAAGCATTGCTTAGTGTGTAGGTATTGTAATAGACTTTTGTATGGCACATGTAGTGTAAGTGAATTTGGTATGTGTATGTATGTGTAATGTGTAGCGTGTGAAGGTATTTGTACGACGTATGATGGATGATGTTTGTGTAATGTGTATTGTGAATGGTAATGATGTATTGCGTATTGTGAAATGGTATGTATGGAAAATGTTGGATTGTGTATGTGAATTGTGTATGATGCTCGAAGTGTGTATGCTTGCAATGTGAAAGGAAGTAAACACCTCATAGTTGTAGTAAGACACGTTAGTGCAATTGGTTTGCCTAATGAGTAGAATTACATAAACCATTAACCTTGAGCAACTTTGAGGGCAAAGTTTCTTAAGGGGGTAGATTGAAATACCCCGTAATTAAAAATAGTGATTAATTAGGCTAATGAATAATTTAGAAGCTTAATTAAGTAAAATAATCATGAGGGAACAATCCCGAAGAAAACGGATCCTTAAAACGGATTAAAATCACTAACGAACCTTAAAGCGCTTTTTCGGAGGTGGTAAGGAAAACGTGACTTTAAAGCGGGTCAAATAGACTCATAACTAAATAATCATTAATAAAATATTAGTGAAGCTTTAGACCAATAACAATCAATAAAACGAGAGATTAGAAACAACTTGTCAAAAACGGGATTGTGGGTTAGATAATAAAATAACACAAACTTGTGTGTCCACTTTTACAAATAAAAAGTAAAATTGTGTGTGTATGTGTGGTGCCAGCCGGCCCCCTTATTTCCCCTCTCCACACACTCACTAACTCCCTTCTAATTTACAAACAAACAAAAACAATAAAAGTAACCCCCACCCTCACTTTATTCTCTCTCTCTACCCATTCTCCTCTCTCACGTGAACCCATCTCCCTCACTCTCTCTTTTCTTCCTTCTTCTTCCCCATGCGATTTCCATGGTGTTTTGAGGCAAACCCACAAAACTCTACTTCTCTCTCTTGTAACTCCCTCAAATCTCCTCCAAAAAATTACAAAACTTACCATTGGAATCCTCCATCAAGAGCTACATTCCTATCTTTTTCAAAAATCGAAAACAACAACTTTCATCTCCATGGGTATGGAGCATTTGGAGCTTCAAGACCACCATTAGAACCACCCATTCTCCTTGATCTTTTAAGGTAAAAATATTCTCAAAACTCCATTGTTTTTCTGGCCTTAAGGGCAAAACGAATTTGAAGCTAAACCCTTGTTGCTTCTTTGAATGCTAGCCGATTTGGCTTCTTTGGAGAGTGAGAAGTCTTGTTCTTGAGATATCCCAAACAGTCCTTGTACTCTTGGAAGGTAATATAATTTCTAAAACCCTAAAACCTATATTAGAACTTACATAATGGTTAGGGTTAATTTTAAGTATTGAATGTGTGTGTATGTATGGGTGATTAATGTTAGAGGATTGAGATTACAAAGCCGGTAGAGAGAGAGAAAGAAGGAAGAGGAAAAGAAGAAGCAAGGAAGAAGAAGAAAGAAAATCAAGAAGAGGATCAGGTAATGATGCTCATCCTTGTGTAGCTTTGTAAATGAGTATGTAACAGATTTTTTAGAAATGAAAATGTGTATTGTAAAATGGTAATGTATTAGTAGTGTAATGTGTAGGAGAATATAAGTATTTTGAAACCTTAAAAGACATCTTAAAACTTGTCAAAACAGATTGGGAATGAGAAGTAGTGTGCGAATTTTTAGTAGTGTATAGCATTTGGAAATTGTGTATGAAGGCTTGTATATTGATGTCTATGAAACAGGTGAAATAAGTGTTGAATTGTGAACTAAAATATGTGGTGAGAGTGTAAAAATATAAGGGAGACTATGGCCAAAATTTGCCTAGGATTAAAACACTTAGTGTATTAGGGATTAGGGACTAATGAGTGTTGTAACAGATTTTGGTTTGGACAGATAGAGGTAAGTTGAGAGAGATAGATAATGTATTGTAATGTATTAGGAACTCTAGAAATGACATTAGAAGAGGGACCTATAATGGAGAGAGTTAGAATAGAAGACTGTGTAGTAAAATGCAACTAGAAGAAGAAGCTAGGTGAGTGTTGAAAAGAAACTTGGAAAATTATGTGAGTAAGTAGTATAGAATTGTGTAATGAGTTAGGAAATGAATTAGCATGATTTAGAGTGTTAAATAGTGCTAAACATGTTAGGATGTATGTAGGAAGGTTGGGGAAACAATGGGTGAAGTTGGGAAGAGAAAATAAAGCCTGTAGCATAGTTCTGCTACCGTCCGACCAGAGCCGTGAGTCGGACGTGGGTCGGACGGGGCTTAAGCAACGACAACAAATCTTTCTGGAATGGTCCGACCCAGGGCCGTGAGTCGGACATGGGTCGGACAGGCAAAATTTTCCGTCGTCGAAGTTTCTGACTCCGTCCGACCTAGAAGGTGAGGTCGGACGTGGGTCGGACAGAGCTTGGACGAAGGGACCGAAACCTTCTGGATGGTCCGACCCAGAGGTGTAGGGGTCGGACGGAATAGTGGTGGGTCGGACAGGGTGAATTTCAGAGGACGAACTCTACTGGAATGGTCCGACCCAGGGATTGGGTCGGACGGTGGGTCGGACGGCCCAATACTTACAAAAAAAAACAGTAAGCTTATAACTAGTATATAATATATATATGTTACCCACCTATACATATGTATATATATATGTATGTAAACCATGGACAAGTAATGGAAAGTAAGTAAAATGAATATAAGTGTAAGGAATGTAAAGACTTAGTGAGTATGGATTAGTACACAAAAGTAGTTGAGTTAAGATTAATAATAGTTAGATTAATCATTCAGTTGTATGTATATCATAGGATTTGAATTATGACACGGAAGGACGTTTGGAAAACACGTACAACGGTGAACGGTATGGATTCCTCATGCCCCGTATGCTATCTTGGTTACTCTGATTTGTGTGTTGTGTGCTAATTGATCACCAAATAAGATAAATGCACGAATCGAGTTTCATGTTTACTTGTGAATATGTAGTGTTGCATATTGTTGTATAATGTTCTTAAATTTGTTTGTATGATTCATGAAATGTATGGATGAATTTGAATGCTTGTATGAATGTTGCAATGTACTGTGACCGATTGTGAATGTGTTTGGGCTTCTAACTTATTCCTAACAAGCTAACCTATCTAACTTAAATTGGTAATTAAATTGGAATGAGTAGAAGTCCGCAATAGTTTCGGCCACGTTGATGATGCGGAGTCACGAGAGAGGTTGGCTCCAATTCCTGACTCTTAAACTGGCTGCGGCCCAAATCCCTTAAGGGTAGCATCCCGGATTGGTGAGTCAAGTAAATCCCGGAGGTGGGACGGCGTAGTCCCCAGGGCCGGAGGTCCCGACGACTTAACTTGAGTATAAGTAAGTAAGTAGTAAGAATGAGTAAGTAAAGTAAATGAGAGTAAGTAAGTGTAAGTAAGAAAAAGTAAGTAATGAGTAAAGAGTAAAGCATTTCGATTACCGGATGCATTAATTTGGCTAACCTTGTGAAGGAAGTAAGATGCGTGTTATTGTATTGTACCTGAATGTGTAATGTATTGAGCATGATTGTATGATGTATGTAAGCATGTATGCATGTAATAATGAACAGCATGTTTAGTGGACGTCAAATAGTCGGCGTGCCCTAGCTAGCACGCGGTATATGCGGAGTTCATACGCAGCGTTTGCTGAGCCCCTTGGTGCACCATTTTTACTACAAGCAGGTGTACTCGCGAAGGATAAAATGTGAAGACTTAGTTTTAGTTCTTTTGTCTTCTTTTTGGATTGTAAACATTGAATGATGATCGTGTACTGAGTAGTACACGGCTGTAGCTTTTGATTAGCCGGTGTACCATGGGGTACACCTTTTTGGATATACAAAGGGATGGTGAATTGGTATAGATGAGTAGCCGGTTAGAAACTCATTCTTTTGGTAAGTTTGAAAGGTTGCAATTGAATATACTTTAAATACTCAGTGATCCAAGAATTGTAAGCAGTTATGTTCCGGTAATGGTAAGTATGTTTTAGTAGCTCGGTATATTATGTTCATCAGACCGTGACTGTAAGTAAGGTAAGCCTAGCAAGCCGTATGGGCAGGTTAGCGGCGTGTACCACCCGCCGTAGTAAGTAGAATATTTCCGCTGTGAACTCGTAGGATTAAACATGACGATTAGACGGTAGCATAGGATTAGCGGTTGGGGTGTTACAATTTAACCATCCATCCAATCCAACATTCATTTAATATTACAAACCACAATTGTATATCGACGTATCGAAATAATAACAGTAAATGTACAATGTACAATCACCGTAGTGTTCACCATCCATTGTTAATTTAATTTAGTTTGGCCTTCAAGGCCCCATCCATATGTACAATGTACAATCGCGTAGCGTACAGTTTCCGTAGTTAATTCAATTGGCCTTTAAGGCCCCATCCATCCAAACCATGTTAATTAATACCAGTTGGGCGTCATGTTAGGACAACCCGATAACCTCACCATGGGCAGTAGTCCTCCCGTACACACAAAGGTGCTCATTTCGCCAGAGGTCCGGAGGCCCCTGACTATTCACTTATGTCTCGTAAGACGTCCATATAAAGGCCGTAGCCACCTGACCCCGCATCCAGTTTGGGCTCGTTGGGTATAACCTGGAGCGGAATCCAATCGGAAACCCCTCAGTGATCACAAATTTGCAACCAAGTAGTTGTAAACTACCGGGATTCCTCACCTCAACTCATACCATCTCTCTCATAATGTTTAAGATCTGCTCTTTGTCTTATGGAGAATAATTATTAGTTAGCTGCCCAATGTGTCTCAGCATACCTAGAAGTAATCTAGGTTATATTCATGTTCGAGATCCATGCTCTAGAGACCGACAATGTCGTGACTCATACCTAAGTATTTTACTTAGGTTACCATATACTTAATATTAATACTATGGTATTATATCAAGTAACCGTCATGTCATCACAATAACATATATGTATGTTTATATAAGTCGATCTACAGTCGACGTGTGGTGTTAGTCCCGTAGGACGCTCGTGCAAAAAATAATTAATGCAGTAACACTTAATCACATACATGTATCCACACACTAAACAACAGTTATATCAACCAAATCTGAGCCTAAGGAGCTTCCTTAGGACAACTCGGATCAAACCCCTTTACATACCGTTCACCAAGACCTAAGATGCGCAGTGTAGTCCACTAGCTCGTCAAGCGTCCTCGTCTGAAGTATAATCTAAACGGTATTAAAACTAAAGTCAGTCTCCATGACTAACTTCATGCGGTATTTCGAATAACAAGTAACCCGACTGTAACACCCCGTTCTAAAGCCGATCGTGGTTATCGCAAAACTCAACACTTAAACACAATCGTCGCAGCGGATAAAACAACTACCGGGACCTTGCCACGGTCTGATCATATGAAATACCGATCCTTAACACCTTACAACACTTATCCAAAACATACCTCCATCCAAAAGTACCAACCAACCGAGTAAAGTATTTAAGTCACCAGCATAATCTTACATAAGCTTAAATATAGACAGGCGGGGGCACAGGCGCAACCCGCATACAAAATAACAACCCGTCCTAAGTCTAACCACCCCCACTCTCAGGGTGACTCCTCATCGGGCGCTTACCTGCAAAATAAAAACAGCCCCCAAAGGGGGTCAGCACGAATGCTGGTACACCCTCTCATGGCCCCCAAGCTAACGGGGCTACGACGACTAATTGTCGATAGCATGGAAGTTGATTAGCAATGCATCATAATATGAAGTGCTATAAACACAATTCACAATGAACAAGTAGTTCACCAAATTGAACGACACAAGCGTTCCCTTATCAAACGGGTTAGTAACCCTCTCCTTAATCCTTATTTCCTTAACCTCAGTTCCTTATCTTACCTCAGTCTTAACCTCATCTTAATCTCAGTATACAAACCGTTCCATGAAAGGAAATGGTTGTAGCTTAGCTCAAACTTGGGATTTAGGTGATCCCACCGCACCATCTTAATGCCACCTACCCTGGACGGGAGTCCAGCGTAGCTGAGCCGGCAACCGGCTCTAGGCTACAAGTCCGAAGACAAGTCCTTAGGCGGAGGGCGGATCTGATTCAGATACCGTCCCCCTTCTCTTAGCATGCATGACCGGAGTCAGTCCCGGGTTCCTCGCTCAAGTTCCAGTTAGTAAAATCTTACACTCCAAGTGTTAGTTAAACCTTACCAGGTGTTAACCAACCAACAAACATTAATACTCAGCCCTTAATCCAACCTCAGTAAGTACTAAACTTAATTAGTAACAATCTCAAGTCTCGTGAGTTAGTGTAAAGAAAACACATACACGACGAGAATAAATATACCGGTTGCATGCTTTATCTTGTCTTAGTCATAGCAATTAAACAGATAGCACACAAGCCGAGGGACACCTCGTTAGCAAGCAGGTCACAAGAAGGATTGTACGTTCACCGTCGATTGTCCCGTTGTTTAATTCTCCTCCGGGTTCCAAACTTTCAAGTCCTAAAATCCATCCAACTTAGATTATTAATTATCTACACATTACTCAACTTAGTTAACTTACTTAACCCTTAATAGTCCCCATCTAACACTTCTTAAGTTTTATACTTAACCTTACAAACTTAGCTTTAAACATAAAAGTCTTTTCCTTACTCAGTCCCTTAGGTCTTTAGGTTTCCAATCATCATTGCCCTCTTAATGGTGTACCATTACTACCATTAGGCATTCTTAAAATTTCTCTTTTTTTTTTTTTTTGTGTTAAGGGTCGACCGACCCACCGACCGACCCAACCTATGGGTCGGTCCGTTCCAGTAACTTTCTGGTTCAGACAACAACCCTAGACCGACCCACGACCGACCCATCCTTTATGGGTCGGTCCATTGCCGAAACTTCCCTCCTTTGAAAATTCTCCGACCGACCCAAAACTAAACCGACCGACCCAAAACCCTCTGGGTCGGTCCTTCCGAAACATTTTCCTTCGTTAAATCTTGCCGACCGACCCACCGACCGACCCATCCTTATGGGTCGGTCTATTGCCGAGACATTTCTGCTGGGTTAGCAAGGTCCGACCGACCCAGAACTGGGTCGGACCCTGGGTCGGTCCACTACAGATTCTTCTATTAATATGTTCTTTCAACTCCAAACTCTTCCCATGTATGCTATTATGTTCCAACCTCATTTAGGTCCCTCAAATACACTTTAAACATTCCTCTAAAACCATTAAATCACTCACCAATATCCACCTTGATCATTATGCATTTTCATTGTAATAATGCCAACTTCTTATAATGTTTTTCACTAGGTTTCTAGGTGGTGGTTCACACCTATGTAACCTCTATGCCAATGCTTCCTCATCACTATAACATCATCTCCCAAGCATCTTTCACCATCTAAACTCTTTATGCATTTACCTAAGGCTTCTTCACAAGTTATTCTTCCCCCATCAACACATCATTTCCTTCCTAGTTGTCTACCAACTTTGCCTAGTCCTAAATACTTCAAGTACATTCTTTTGATTCCTAACCCTCCTTGGTGACGCCTAAATCATTATGACTCATTAAAACACCTTAAGCTCACCCTTTTCATTAAGACAACCACTAGAATCCTAGTACCCTTTAGTCATGAGATTTCCTTAGAACATCTTAAACTCTTAGGTTCTTCATTAATTTTGCCATGGGTTCTCTAGTATATTGTTACAAAACATTTGGCTTTTTCATCATCAAACAACCAAGATCTCATATCATATTGCAACATCAACACACAACTACACCAAAACTACACCACATCACAATATAGTGCTTAAACTTAAAATGCTTGGCACTTAGGCCCTTAAATGACAATAATCTTAATCACTGAATTTCCACATATATTTGCCTTCAACCTGCGAATACACACAACAAGGCTCCCATTGAAATAAAATGCTTCTTGTAATTCATCACCACATTGTTTAACTAAGTCTTTTTCTCATTTGCTCTTTAGTCACTAGTTCTCAATAATAGTATTCTTTCTCTTAGGTTTACAACTCCTCCCAAGGTAAACTACACTAAACTTATCATATATCTAAATCCCATTCCCTTAAACAACAAACACCTTAAGGTAAGTAATTTACCTTGTTCTTTCTCAAGCTTCACAAACTTTCCTCCTTAGTTTTTCCCTCTTCAATTTCGGTCACCAATATAAATCTCCTTGCCAATACTCTAAACAATGTCCAATGATTCTAATGAGCACTCAACAACTTATTAACCTCAAGGAATAAAACCTAGGTTAAAAATGTTTTTAAGGTTTTAGATTGATTGTTTTACCTTAGTTCCTCAAGGCAAGCTTGGGTTTGAAGCTAGAAGGACCTCCTCTCTCCTTTGAAGAGTAGAAACAAGCTATGACAAGGCATCAAAATGAAGCCTCATGAGTATATATTTTCGGTCAAGAAGAAAGGTGATGGAAACCTAGATTTTCTTGCACTTTCTTTACCTTAAGAGAATGGAGATGCCAATGGAGTCTCCAAGCTTGAGTTTCCTCCTCTAATGGTGGTTTGGCTTGGCACCAAAGTGAAGCTCTTGGATTTTTGAAAAGATAGAAAGATGGAGCTTGAGCTAACTAAGAAGAATCTATGCTTTGTTTTGGATTTGGAGCTAAAATGAGTAAGTGGTGTGCAAGAGAAGATGGAGCTAGCATGGGGAAGAAGCTCACGTTAATGGAGAAGGGAGAGAGAGTAAGAAATCGTGGGAACCAAGGGGAATGAAGAAGTTAGGAGAGAGAGAAGACTAATGTGAGATATTTGTTCCTAAAAGCAAATAGTGACTAGTACATCCCCTCCCTTATTTATCAATATTTCAATCTTGTGTTGTGACTCATCTCCCCTCCTTATAAAAAACCGGCCACCCTTAAGTAACCAAGGTTACTTTAGTCCTTGTTTGTCAATTAACTCACTTATATTACTTATGTTACAAACTAGCTTAATTAAATCACTATTCATACAACAAGGCACATTGTTGTGAAATTTTTGATTTCCCACTAATATAGCCTCCCAAATGTGATACTATATAGTACACATATATATTTAAGAGTAATGATGGACATTTAGCCATTCAAAACTCATTTACAAGACAATTTTTCAAAAATGTGCTTTAAGACTCCTTAAAGCACATTTTGTGTTTAAACTTGTTTTCAAGCTTGGTTTTCTTTGGTAATTGTTTTAAAATGACCATTAGGATATTACTAAGGTCTTAGAACAATATTTGGGTACTCTCCCAAGTCTCTCCAAGCTTAAAGCACGTTTTTGCTTAAACCGCACTTTCGGTGTTTCCTTATATTTCCTTTGTTTAAAATGGTTTCTAAATATTCCTAAGGCATTCTTTAGCCTTCTTATACCTTAATTAATCACTTAAACACCATATCTAAGTTTGGGGTATTTCAATCTACCCCCCTTAAAAGAACTTTGTCCCCAAAGTTCACTTATATGCTTAACCATTCACGGTACTCAATTCTCTTAATCTTAACACCACATCTTATATTCACATTCACACATCTCAAGACTCGAAGGTCAATCACAAATACAATACATAAGTATCATACATAACTCAAACTTAACACCAAAGTGTAGCCACTTACACGAATTCACATCTTAAACAACCAAGCAAACGACAAACATGGTCGTTTCCTAACTCAAAAGCGAGGAAGCTCTACCCCCCTTAAAAAGGGGTACGCCCCGTACCCTATACAGACGATCTAGTCAGTAAATAAAGAAGGGTACTTCGCCCTCATCTTATCCTCTAATTCCCACGTGGCCTCTTCGACATCCTGGTTAGACCAGAGAACCTTCACCAGTCGCACTGACTTGTGGCGAGTGTCCCTAGTCTTTCTGTCCAAGATTCTCTGAGGAGTCTCCACGGATCTCATATTCGGTTCTAAAGTCAACCTCTCAGGTTCTAACACATGGGAGGGGTGGTGCATGTACTTCTTTAGCTGGAAACATGAAAGACATCATGCACTTTACCCAGGTCAGCAGGTAAATTCAACCTGTAAGCAACCGGGCCCACCCGCTCCGTAATCTCATAAGGACCAACAAACTTAGGGCTCAGTTTGCCCTTCTGCCCGAATCTAAACACACCCTTCATCGGTGATACTCGCAGAAATACCTGGTCGCCCACTGCGAACTCTAGGTCTCGTCGTCGAACATCAGCATACGACTTCTGCCTATCCTGAGCAGCTTCATGTTCTCCCTGATTTGCTGAACTTCAGCCTTAACTTGCTCCAAATATTCTGGCCCTATAATGACCGTCTCACTCGACTCATCCCAGCAGAGCGGTGTACGACATGGTCTACCGTACAACGCTTGAAAAGGTGCCATCTTGATCGAAGCGTGATAGCTGTTGTTGTATGAAAACTCGATCAGATGCAATTTGTCAATCCAACTGCCCTGGAAGTCTAAGGCACATGCTCTCAGCATGTCCTCGAGTGTCTGAATAGTTCGCTCAGTCTGACCATCTGTCTGAGGATGGAACGCGGTACTCAGCTTCAGCTCCGTACCCAACGCTTCTCTAGTAGCTCGCCAGTACCTCGAAAGGAATCTGGTATCTCTATCTGACACAATGGTCTTCGGTATCCCGTGATGTCTCATAATTTCCTTCTCAAATAACTCAGCCAATCTGGTCACCTTCCAAGTATCCTTCATCGGTATGAATCGGGCTACTTTGGTAAGGCGATCCACCACCACCCATATCATGTTGAGACCTCCCCTAGCAGGTGGGAGTCCCACTACGAAGTCCATGGAGATATCATGGAACTTCCACTCCGGAACTGGCATCGACTGTACCATTCCGCCCGGTCGTCTGTGCTCAAATTTCACCTTCTGACATGTGAGACACCTCAAGACGTACTCGGTAACATCTGTCTTCATCCCGACCACCAGAAGTACCTCTTCATGTCTTTATACATCTTAGAGGCTCCCGGATGGATGGAAACTGAAGAACAGTGTGATTCTCTAAGTATACGGTCTTTCAGATCCGCATTGCCTCGTGGTATGCATAACCGGCCCTTTAGTCTGATCAGATCATCATCATGAAGTCTGAAGTCGTATTTCTGACTCTCAAAGGTACCATCTGTCAGCTTCTGTCTGACCTCTCTCATGTACTCATCTGCCCTCTGAGCCTCTCGCACCTCATCAACCAAGCTGGAGAAAGAAACTAGCGAATGGAGTGAGTGTGCTCGACGGCTCAGGGCGTCCGCTACAACATTGGCCTTTCCCTCTTTGTATTGAAGGTCAATGTCATAGTCTTTCAGGAACTCCAACCATCTCCTTTGTCTGAGATTCAACTCCTTCTGAGTGAATATATATTTCAAACTCTTGTGATCGGTATAGATCGTCACACTAACCCCGTATAAGTAATGGCGCCATATCTTCAAGGCGAAGACTACAGCTCCCAGCTCTAAATCATGCGTGGGGTAGTTCTCCTCATGTTTCTTCAACTGGCGTGAGGCATATGCCACCACCTTGCCATGTTGCATGAGCACGCAACCCAGCCCTCTGCCGGATGCATCACAATAAACCTCAAAGCCCTCCGTACCGTCTGGAATGGTCAGAACCGGTGCAGTGGTCAGTGAGTCCTTCAAACTCTGAAACGATCTCTCACAGTCAACCGTCCAATCGAACGGTGCATCTTTCTTCATCAGACTGGTCATCGGTTTCGCGACCTTGCTGAAATTCTTAACAAACCGCCGGTAGTAACCTGCCAAGCCGAGGAAGCTCCGAATGTCGGTAACTGTCTTCGGTCTTGGCCAAGTACGCACGGCATCAATCTTCGCCGGATCTACCGAGATCCCGGCATCTGAAATGACATGACCTAGGAAAGAAACCTGGTCAAGCCAAAACTCACACTTGGAGAACTTAGCATATAGCTGGTTCTCCCTTAGTATCTCCAGTACTCTCCTCAAATGTTCCTCATGTTCAACCTTAGACTTCGAGTATATCAAAATATCATCAATAAACACCACAACCGACTTGTCCAGCTGCTCCCGGAACAAGCGGTTCATCAGATCCATAAACTTCGCCGGTGCGTTCGACAAACCGAACGGCATCACTGTAAATTCGTAGTGGCCGTATCGTGTCCGGAATGCCGTCTTCTCAATATCTCCCTCCTTAATGGCTATCTGATGATACCCTGATCTGAGATCAATCTTGGAGAATACAGAAGCTCCCTTCAACTGATCGAACAGATCGTCAATGCGGGGTAGTGGATACTTATTCTTCACAGTCACTGCATTCAACTCTCTGTAGTCGATGCAGAGGCGGAGACTACCATCCTTCTTCTTCACGAAGAGGACTGGCGCTCCCCATGGTGACACACTTGGTCTGATGAATCCCTTATCCAACAAGTCTTTCAGCTGTTCCTTTAGCTCATTCATTTCGGCCGGAGCCATGCGATATGGTGCCTTGGCTATCGGTCCGGTACCAGGTAGCAGCTCGATGGTGAACTCTACCTCCCGAGTGGGTGGCATGCCGGGCAGTTCCCGTGGAAAGAGATCAGGGAACTCCGACACTACCGGTAAGTCGGGGTCGAACTCGGGGTCTCTCTCTATGTCCTGGACATAGCAGAGGTACACTTCTTCCTTCCTCCTCAGCTCCTTATACATTGCCATGGCGGTGATGATCTTAGTCGAAGGCTCTCGAGGCCGCTGGCGGTATGATATGGTTACCCCAGACGGACTCCTGAGAAGCAGCCTATGCTCGGCGCAGAGGATACGACCCTTGTGCCGCTCCAACCAGTTCATCCCGAAGATAACATCAAATCCCAACTCTCTGAACTCAATAAAACTGACTGGGAAGTCTTCCCCCTTAATTCTGACAGTGGCTCCTCGGTAGTAGTGAGTGCAACGAACCTTCTCCTTAGACGGGAGCGTAACCGTAAAGTCGGGTAGCTCGTCGGCGTCTAGCCCCAACCTTCTCGCAAAGGATGCCGAGATAAAGGTGTGCGAGGCCCCTGAGTCGAAGAGAACAGATGCCTCAATCCCATTAATCGGAAAGGTGCCGGTGAGGATAGTACCGCTTGCGCCGGCCTGTGCCTCTGTGAGTATGCTTAGAGCACCTTCCGTACCGAGTCCATAACCTAATTGTATTTCACAAGCTTCATGAGTAATGATGGTATAACAGGAGTCGTGACAAATATATGAACAACACTGTTATTTTATTAATAACCATCCTGTTTACAACATGTGCTTCTCCTTACATCTCATACTAAACATTACATGGCTAATATTGTCTAAAGGTTAGGTTTAACCGTCCTGGTTTCATGTGCGTCGCATTAATTACTGCTGACGGTGCTGTATTCAACTTAATTCTTTTAATCCCATGGTACAACATCCTTGATTCTCCACCCATAACTAATATATCTCCAGACTTAAGTATTAACTTATTTGCACGGTCCGCACGCTTCTGCTCGCCGTATAAAAATTCTGCATCATCCCCAATGGACCAAGACACTACGGGTATCCCTCTTTCGAGAGACTCCGCTGTCTCGTCCTTATCCTGGTGTAATCCGAGTCGTCCATCTTTCTCGTAGAAGTTTATTATGCAAATGTCTGCTTGTATGTCTGGAATCGGTTCAGCTTCCAACTGCTGAGCGATTTCCACGACTTGTGTAATTACCGGATGGAACTCTTCGGGTATGCCCGGTGGTGAGTCTCCATCGTGTGTTCTAGTGGTTCGGTAAGTCTTGGCATACGGATTCCAATCCTTGCCCAAGCTCATCATCTTTAATTTCATCTTGCTCCCCTGGGTACTCCGGTGTGTAAAAACCTCCCGGTCCCACTCCTATCTGGTTGCACCTCCTGATGATGGCTATTTGAGCTTCGGGTGTCAGGTATCCCCTTAATAGAATCATACCTGGGCGGATAACCTGACATTGTTCGGTTGGATAATCTCGGGTCTCGATGACGGTGTCTTCCGGGTTGGGTGTTGATGGCATTGGATAGCAAATGTTGAAGCTTCCTAAGGTGGTAATAGGTTATATCTTACTTATGTTCTAATCACAACATGTTCTTACTTAAGTTCTAATCTCACCTTAGTCTTATTCATCTTAATCATTCACCAAACATGCATGAAATGCGGTAAGCAGGCAATTTTTTACTAAAGGTTATAACGGTACCTGGCCTCGATGAGGGCTCAGGCTCATCATCCCGGTCCACCATGTGTAGTGTGGGTCCCGACTTCTGGACCACTCGTGGGTTCTTGTCAGCAGCTTGCTGTCCCCTCCTCTGACCGTCAGAACTAGCTCCTGATCGGTCTTGCCCTTGCCCTTCATCTCGGGCCTATAGGCTCTGCTAGCGGGGTTCCGGAAGCACTCATAAGCTCGGTGCCCGTACACCCCACAGAAGTTGCACTCCACCTTATTTCCCTTGCAGTCGAGTCCGGGGTGGTCCTTGTGACACCACCTACAGATGAAGCGTCGCTGGTAGCCACCACCGGCTCCCTTCTCAGTCTCAGATCCTGATCATTCAATATTAATTCTATATCTTAACACGGTTATTAATGGTCTCTTACTCACTCAATATTATTCCTTACCCTTTGGCGCCTTAGAGCGCAGGGGTGTAGCTGCGTAAGCATACGTCACTTCAATGGCTCTTCCTGAGCCTTCTCCTTTTCCTCCTTCCCTTTCGGGTTTGTTTTCTGGGCCTGGCTGGTACTTCTGTTTCTTGTACCCACCTTGCCCTTGGTGTTCGGTACTTCCCGACATTCTTCCTCTTAGCATTGTCCTCGTCCCTCAGCTGGACGGTTATCTCAACCTTAGCAGCGGCATGATAGCACTCCTGTTTCCAAAGTATTAGTTTCACTTAACTCTTGTAACTTAATCTTATTTATTCACTTATTTAAATCTCAACCATTCTTATACCTGCAAGGTAGTGTAACTCGTCGGCCCCATGCCGTAGCGGAGTCGATGGCTAAGCCCGCCATAGAAGCGGTCCACCAGGATCTGGTCAGAATACCCCAGACCTGGCAGAAGACGGAGCAAGGCGGTGAACTCTGAGTAATACTCGTCCACCGTCATCTTGTCGGTCTGCTTGAGCGCATCCAACTGCAAGCGCTTCTTCGTCTGGACATGGGCGGGATAGTACTTTGCCCGAAGCAACGCCGTGTACTGGTCCCAGCCGAAGTCTGGATTGGCCACGTGCTCGGCCCTCACCAGCTTCCACCAATCGCCTGCCGCCCCTTTCAGGTAGAAGGCAGCCAGACGCACCTTGATCCCAGCGGGGACATCAAGGGTCTCGAAGGCGGTCTCCAGCTCGGAGATGTACGCCTCAAGCTTGGCGGGATCCGTCTCCCCCTTAAAGTGTGCGGGTCGAAGGTCTGCAAGACTCTTCACCCAATTCGGTTCCCGGGGTGGTGGAGGTGGAGGTGGCGCACCCACACCAGGCTGATAGCCCATGTGCCCCAAAGCAGCAGCCACGATCTCTGCGATCGTCTGCCCTCCCGGTATCTCAGCAGCATCATCACCTCTTCCTCGGCCTCGGCCTCTCCTTCCTGACATCTGAACAATGACAACTCACATTAGATTCGTATTCACCACTGTTCTGGTTAACGAATTTTATGACGTCCGTAGACGGTAAAGACAATCCACCCTTATTGGTGGTTATCTGACTCTACTCACTTAACTTCTCACACCCTTATCCCATTGCTTTTTCTTAACTCATAGCCTAACTCGGTGGTTCCTTATGTCCGGTATTTCTCGATCAGAGCGTAACTACGCTCTGATACCACTTTTGTAACACCCCGTCCTAAGCCAATCGTGGTTATCGCAAATCTCAACACTTAAATACAATCGTCGCAGCGGATAAAGAGTAACTACCGGGACCTTGCCACGGTCTGATCATATGAAATACCGTTCCTTAACACCTTACAACACTTATCTAATCCACCATCCAAAAGTACCAACCAACCGAGTAGAGTATTTAAGTCACAACATAACTTTACATTAATATAAACAGACGGGAGCACAAGCGCAACCCGTATACAAAATGACAACCCATCCTAAGTCTAACCACCCCCACTCTCAGGGTGACTCCTCATCGGGCGCTTACCTGCAAAATAAAAACAGCCCCCAAAGGGGGTCAGCACGAATGCTGGTACACCCTCTCATGGCCCCCAAGCTAACGGGGCTACGACGACTAATTGTCGATAGCATGGAAGTTGATTAGCAATACATCATAATACGAAGTGCTATAAACAACAATTCACAATGAACAAGTAGTTCACACAAATTGAACGACACAAGCGTTCCCTTATCAAACGGGTTAGTAACCCTCTCCTTAATCCTTATTTCCTTAACCTCAGTTCCTTATCTTACCTCAGTCTTAACCTCATCTTAATCTCAGTATACAAACCGTTCCATGAAAGGAAATGGTTGTAGCTTAACTCAAACTTGGGATTTAGGTGATCCCACCGCACCATCTTAATGCCACCTACCCTGGACGGGAGTCCAGCGTAGCTGAGCCGGCAACCGGCTCTAGGCTACAAGTCCGAAGACAAGTCCTTAGGCGGAGGGCGGATCTGATTCAGATACCGTCCCCCTTCTCTTAGCATGCATGACCGGAGTCAGTCCCGGGTTCCTCGCTCAAGTTCCAGTTAGTAAAATCTTACACTCCAAGTGTTAGTTAAACCTTACCAGGTGTTAACCAACCAACAAACATTAATACTCAGCCCTTAATCCAACCTCAGTAAGTACTAAACTTAATTAGTAACAATCTCAAGTCTCGTGAGTTAGTGTAAAGAAAACACATACACGACGAGAATAAATATACCGGTTGCATGCTTTATCTTGTCTTAGTCATAGCAATTAAACAGATAGCACACAAGCCGAGGGACACCTCGTTAGCAAGCAGGTCACAAGAAGGATTGTACCGTTCACCGTCGATTGTCCGTTGTTTAATTCTCCTCGGGTTCCAAACTTTCAAGTCCTAAAATCCATCCAACTTAGATTATTAATTATCTACACATTACTCAACTTAGTTTAACTTACTTAACCCTTAATAGTCCCCATCTAACACTTCTTAAGTTTTATACTTAACCTTACAAACTTAGCTTTAAACATTAAAGTTTTCCTTACTCAGTCCCTTAGGTCTTTAGGTTTCCAATCATCATTGCCCTCTTAATGGTGTACCATTACTACCATTAGGCATTCTTAAAATTCTCTTTTTTTTTTTATTTTGTGTAAGGGTCGACCGACCCACCGACCGACCCAACCCCTGGGTCGGTCCGTTCCAGTAACTTTCTGGTTCGAACAATAGCCTTAGACCGACCCACGACCGACCCATCCTTATGGGTCGGTCCATTACCGAAACTTCCCTCCTTTGAAAATTCTCCGACCGACCCAAAACTAAACCGACCGACCCAAAACCCTCTGGGTCGGTCCTCTACCGAAACATTTTCCTTCATTAAATCTTGCCCGACCGACCCACCGACCGACCCATCCTTATGGGTCGGTCTATTGCCGAGACATTTCTGCTGGGTTAGCAAGGTCCGACCGACCCAGAACTGGGTCGGACCCTGGGTCGGTCCACTACAGATTCTTCTATTAATATGTTCTTTCAACTCCAAACTCTTCCCATGTATACTATTATGTTCCAACCTCATTTAGGTCCCTCAAATACACTTTAAACATTCCTCTAAAACCATTAAATCACTCACCAATATCCACCTTGATCATTATGCATTTTCATTGTAATAATGCCAACTTCTTATAATTTTTTCACTAGGTTTCTAGGTGGTGGTTCACACCTAATGTAACCTCTATGCCAATGCTTCCTCATCACTATAACATCATCTCCCAAGCATCTTTCACCATCTAAACTCTTTTATGCATTTACCTAAGGCTTCTTCACAAGTTATTCTTCCCTCCATCAACACATCATTTCCTTCCTAGTTGTCTACCAACTCTTGCCTAGTCCTAAATACTTCAAGTACATTCTTTTGATTCCTAACCCTCCTTGGTGACGCCTAAATCATTATGACTCATTAAAACACCTTAAGCTCACCCTTTTTCATTAAGACAACCACTAGAACTTCCTAGCACCCCTTTAGTCATGAGATTTCCTTAGAACATCTTAAACTCTTAGGTTCTTCATTCAAATTTTGCCAGTTCTCTAGTATATTGTTCACCCAACACTTGGTTTTTCACCACCAAACAACCAAGATCTAAATTCTCAATACCTTAACTTAACACACAATCACACCAAAACTACACCACATCACAATATAGTGCTTAAACTTAAAATGCTTGGCACTTAGGCCCTTAAATGACAATAATCTTAATCACTGAATTTCCACATATATTTGCCTTCAACCTGCGAATACACACAACAAGGCTCCCATTGAAATAAAATGCTTCTTGTAATTCATCACCACATTGTTTAACTAAGTCTTTTTCTCATTTGCTCTTTAGTCACTAGTTCTCAATGTAATAGTATTCTTTCTCTTAGGTTTACAACTCCTCCCCAAGGTAAACTCTACACTAAACTTATCATATATCTAAATCCCATTCCCTTAAACAACAAACACCTTAAGGTAAGTAATTTACCTTGTTCTTTCTCAAGCTTCACAAACTTTCCTCCTTAGTTTTTCCCTCTTCAATTTCGGTCACCAATATAAATCTCCTTGCCAATACTCTAAACAATGTCCAATGATTCTAATGAGCACTCAACAACTTATTAACCTCAAGGAATAAAACCTAGGTTAAAAATGTGTTTTAAGGTTTTAGATTGATTGTTTTACCTTAGTTCCTCAAGGCAAGCTTGGGTTTGAAGCTAGAAGGACCTCCTCTCCCCTTTGAAGAGTAGAAACAAGCTATGACAAGGCATCAAAATGAAGCCTCATGAGTATATATTTTCGGTCAAGAAGAAAGGTGATGGAAACCTAGATTTTCTTGCACTTTCTTTACCTTAAGAGAATGGAGATGCCAATGGAGTCTCCAAGCTTGAGTTTCCTCCTCTAATGGTGGTTTGGCTTGGCACCAAAGTGAAGCTCTTGGATTTTTGAAAAGATAGAAAGATGGAGCTTGAGCTAACTAAGAAGAATCTATGCTTTGTTTTGGATTTGGAGCTAAAATGAGTAAGTGGTGTGCAAGAGAAGATGGAGCTAGCATGGGGAAGAAGCTCACGTTGATGGAGAAGGGAGAGAGAGTAAGAAATCGTGGGAACCAAGGGGAAATGAAGAAGTTAGGAGAGAGAGAAGACTAATGTGAGATATTTGTTCCTAAAAGCAAATAGTGACTAGTACATCCCCTCCCTTATTTATCAATATTTCAATCTTGTGTTGTGACTCATCTCCCCTCCTTATAAAAAACCGGCCACCCTTAAGTAACCAAGGTTACTTTAGTCCTTGTTTGTCAATTAACTCACTTATATTACTTATGTTACAAACTAGCTTAATTAAATCACTATTCATACAACAAGGCACATTGTTGTGAAATTTTTGATTTCCCACTAATATAGCCTCCCAAATGTGATACTATATAGTACACATATATATTTAAGAGTAATGATGGACATTTAGCCATTCAAAACTCATTTACAAGACAATTTTTCAAAAATGTGCTTTAAGACTCCTTAAAGCACATTTTGTGTTTAAACTTGTTTTCAAGCTTGGTTTTCTTTGGTAATTGTTTAAAAATGACCATTAGGATATTACTAAGGTCTTAGAACAATATTTGGGTACTCTCCCAAGTCTCTCAAGCTTAAAGCACGTTTTTGCTTAAACCACACTTTCGGTGTTTCCTTATATTTCCTTTGTTTAAAATGGTTTCTAAAATTCCTAAGGCATTCTTTAGCCTTCTTATACCTTAATTAATCACTTAAACACCATATCTAAGTTTGGGGTATTTCACCGACGGTTCATCCCCGTTTTCTACAGTTATTTGTTACGGGTTTCTCTACACCGGTCGGCTTTGTTACTTAAAACTCGTATGTCAAAAACATTTCGACTGTTAAGTTTAATTCGTTATATTTCTTTAATCCTGTCCACCATTAAACTTAGGTATATAACCTATAGTTGCATGGATGCATGCATTGTTATATTATATTGTATCATTTTCCCACCATCCATTATAATACATTGTATTATATTATCCATTATCTTAGCAAATTATATTTGCATTCCAAAACTCATAACTTATAGTTTGTAACTATCCTTTTTTTTAAATAACCACCACCATTATATTATATGGTTTCCAACCATAATATATATCCATCGTTATATACATTTTTCTTGTATATGTATATATTTACCACGTAGGTAAATTCCATAAGTTATAAAACTCTTTTCATTATATGTTACATTCGTATCATCTTATATTAGATGATCATTCCCATTAGTCGTATTATATTATACAACTTATATTAAGATTATTATCCAAATATTATGTAACATTTTATGTTATATATTTACAACTCCTAAGGTTTATTCAACAAATACCTTAGCTTTATAAATCCCATTTATTTATAGTTTGTCACATTATTTAATGTGAATATCCTTACTCATATTAATTCCCCCTAAACCATATAGTTGTATAACATTTATGACATTATAGACCATAGTCTAAAATTCATTTTCCAACTTTTATTAATTCGGTACAGCCCTTGAATTTATTTAAATTCTATTTTGACCACATAACATTATGTAATGTTATACCATATACTAACATCATATAATATGATATTTTTATCTCCTTTAATTTATATCTTATAGTTTTTATACAAAACTATTATATATTGCCGCATAGGCACATATATTAAACCTTACTCTTTTCCATAAACCATAGTTTCCTTTATTTACAAAATCACCCCATGATTAACACCATGTTATATATACCATTTAATTTAACATTTTAACCTTAATATAAATATAACCTATGGTCAATATTTATAAAATACCGAACAGACCCAAAACTGTACAATAACTGCCATTTGGCCCTATTTATAACATATAGTTTTATAATATCATTAAAACCATATATTATGCACATATCTTATTAAATACCCTTATATAATTCTAAAAATCACCAAATTTCACCAAAGGGTTATAATTACCCTTACTAACCCATATACTTTCGGTATTCATATTTCCACCACCTATATTTCTCCAAAGTGTCATAATGACATAATAACTATATATTATACATATATAGTTTATTTTAATTCCAAAAACAACCCAATAAAACTCCTAAAAATTCCTAATAGCCCATGGGTGTTTATAATACCATTATACACCCTTTATTTTTGGAAATAACATATTCACCACATATGTTATAAAATTGTTACAATAAAAATACTTATCATATTATAAAACCTTAAATAAGTTATTTAACTTATCTAATTTGGTCAAAACCTACCATATGGTCAAGGTTGACCACCTTAATATTTCCTTGACCATTAATTCCTAATAATTACGGTCTGCACCCATACTTTTTAGAAATTACCATTTAACCCCAAAACTTTATAAAATCTTATAATTTTTATTTAAACTCCTTTAAACCTCTAAATTTTGGCCTTATTAATATATAGCCCCCAAATTTAATTTAATTACACCTAATACCCCATTTCTTTTCGGTAATGCATTTTCACCACTTAAACTTAATTAAGAGCTTATAAATGCATAAATAAAATGGCCTAAAGTACTTGGCCTTATTACAAACATTGGCTTACAAAATAAATTACACATAAATGTCCAAAAATGCATTAAACTTTCGGCCTCTCCCATATCTTTCCATTAATTACCAATTTTCCACATAATGTCTTAAATTTGACAATTATGCTTGTTTAATTAGTTATAAAATTTACCAAACCATTCCTTAATCACCTAAGGTCAAAATAAGACCTTAATATCCTTGTTCACTCACGGCACATATTATTCAAATATGTATAAACACATATTAATGTACCAAGTGAAGGTTTAAGTGATTTATACCTTGTTTTTGCTTAGATAAAGCCTTGTTTGGTTCGGCCAGCTTAGGAATAAAATTTCCAAAGCTTCTTTTACATGTTTTCAAACAGAAATCAAGGCATAGTTAGTCTCCAAGCAAGATCTAACCATAAGAAGTGTTTTAATGTATATTTCAAGGTAAGATTTACCTTAGAACAACAAGGTAAGAACAAGTACTCTTCGGCCTGTTTTTACAGAAGAGTAAGAGTGTCAAAAGAGCTACTAAACCAAGGCTTAAAACTGGTATAACTTAGATTCGAAGGTGGCAAATTTTTACCTTGTTTAAAATGCCAAAAATGGTGTTTTTGGCTTGGATCTGGCTATACCTTGAAGCTCTTGATAGATCCACTGAATAAGTATGTTGAGAAGAAGATTATAAGGCTAGGAGAACAGGTTTTACAACCGGATCTAAAGAGAATCAAAAGATAAGTGCTTAAAGCACATTTTTGTACCTTAAGAACAAGTTTGGGTTTCTCCACCTTCTTCCCCTGTTATGGCCGAGATTTGTCCTTAATTTGACCTCCAAAACAACCTAGATCCATGGATGGAAGTGGTTGATGCTTAGATCCACCGAAAGGAGAAAGATTTGTGAAGAAATTGAACATAAAATGACTAATTAAGCTTACCTAGGTAGCAAGGTGTTCTTCTATGTTCTTGGTGTGTTAGCCACGACTTGGAGAAGCCAAGAGAGGATGGAGAAGGCCTTGAGTCGTTGGGAAGCAAGGCAAATGAGAAAAGTAGGTCAAATTTGCCTTAATACTCATTTTCTTCTTTGTTTAATGTATTGGTGCTTGATGACTCACCTAAGCAGGCTGCCATCGATTATTGGAGGGGCTGGAGGGGTCTCACACGTTTTTTGAAGGCTGAGTCATTCAAATAAGGAGCCAAGTTGAATATATACATTATTGTATTAAAAAGGTAAAAGTAGTCCTTAATTTATGGAATGGTGTTGGAGCTTGTCTTTTATATGTGCAAGTGGTGATTTTTAGCCTCCGTTTCATGTGGCTGTCGACCTCATGTGGTCCAAGGGGTCAAACTTTGACCTCTTGACCATTCTTAGTCAATATTGACTCAAGTCGGCCCCCTTTTAGGGTTTTATTAATATTTTAATATTAAATTTGTAAAAATTTGTAAATTTCTGGAATTAAATTCCTAATATGATATAATATGATATATTATCATATTTAAAGGTAATTATGACCTTTAAGCCCATTAAAAACCATTTTAGAAGGCAGTTACACAAAAACGTGCTTTAAGGAGTTTTAGCGTGTCGCCAGGTGTTTCTGAGCTTGTTTTTCTTTGAGAACGGTTTTGTTGTGTTCCTTACATGATATTTGATCATGGTATCCAATTTTATATCATTTATAGGTCATTAGACCTTTAAGGTTTCTTAGAGCACATTTTTGCCCTTCTTAACCTTGAAGCATGTAAATGCTTGTTATTTGTGTTGGAGTGTTTTCCAACGATTGTAATATGTTTAGTTATGTGTTAATAAGCTTAGGACAAATTTTTAGGTCCTAAGAAGTTCATTTGGGTATTTATTTACCCTAAACAGTCAAAAGGTGCAACATCTTGCTTTGTGTTGACCACTGTTGTTCTTAGTTGACTTTTAAGGCATGTTTAGGCCTTAATCAATGTGATTAGATATTTAATCCATATTTATTAGTTTGGGATATTTCAATCTACCCCCCTTAAAAAGACTTCATCCCGAAGTCACTTAATCAAATAGGTAAGTATATAAATGTATAACTACCCATTATTCCCATAATGTATATCTTTGTGATATATCATTTACACACATCGTATTGCGCTTATACAGCACATAGCCCTCACTTTGTGGAGTTAGTTCAAATCATATATGGATATAGGTGATCCATCAGCACCATCATTTCCTATCAGTTCTACCATCCCTGACAACCTCCCCGAGGTGTCCATAACATACCATCGTTCCACATTCCATATCTAATGATTCATTTCGTATCTAGGCGATACCATATGTAATCATTCTATAAAGCAATATGAATACATATCACAAATAGCATAAGAAAAGTGTTACACACATGGGTGTAAACACAATATTCATACAGGTATCTCATAAGATACATACATACAAGTGTACATCACACACAAACAAACCAAACAACGCACGCCCCGCGTACCAACCATAACCAACAAAACCAATTCACTGTATGCCATGCATACGAAACAATTCACTGTATGCCATGCATACTAAACAAACAAACCTCGTATGCCCCGCACACCACCAATTCTTTGTATGCAATGCATACGAAACAAACAAAAACTTAGTGCACACACGTGCACAGCCAAGAGGCACTACCCCCCTTAAAAAGGGTTACGCCCCCGTACCCCACAAGTATTCAACAGCCGCTCAACAAGGAGCGCTGGATACTTGGCTCTCATAGAGTTCTCCAACTCTGGATTATCCTCATGTCAGAGAGACGGGTATGACTCTAGCCCATCTGGGCTCCACAATACATAAAGGTGAGGCACTGAATTATTTGTGCTCTCTCCTAAGTTCGTTCTAATGGGCCCACTCGCTCCGTATGAGGTGCAGACCCATGAACATAGGCTCAGTTTGCCTTTTCCCATTGCTGTGTATCCTCTCATTTGGATCACTAGCATACATGCGTGTGTCTTCTCTCACTGATATTCAGCTTGAGATGTAATATGACATTGGCTACTATTAGTACTTAGTGCTCTTTGCACTTGTCTTTGTAATACTAAGACGTACCAGCCTATATGTCCACAAAGATGATGTTTGTCATCCATGTCTCCTGGTGGTTTTGTTCCAGAGTAACACACTGGTGTAGTTCTTGGTACATACTCGTGTTGATATCCATTGCATCTTCCTGTATTCCCACTAGATTAATAACTGCACAAGTGCAATACCAAAACACTCAGTCCTACAAAGTGCAGAGGCGTAAACTCTCAGCAGCTAATATCTAAAGAGTCAAACAGATAAGATGAGCGAATTATCATGTCAGTGGTACATTACAAGTCCATTTTTTTTCCTGCTTAAGGTATCTGCTAGCATTTAGCTTGTCTCTCATCATTGCGTAGTCACGCGTTTATGTTCACATCATCTAGTAGATTTTCTCTGGATTGCAAAAGTTTGCTCGATCCTTATGAGGGTTCTACATATTTTCATCCATAATGGGTTTCCATGTTCCTATGCTTAGTGTTCACGTCCTTAAAAGGTTTCCTTGTCTTCACTGTATACTGTCTACTGTTCTCTGTTGAAAGTCCTTGATTTCTCTAACCCGTTGGTTTAACTGCGGCTCTTCTCGTCCATCTTCGAGGTAATCTGTCGTACTGTCCGTAGTACGGAGTTGACTACTTCTCGTGTTCCTAACACTACTTGTCTACTTGCATGGGGTACCGTACTGATACATTACTACTTACCCGACTAACTCATAAATAAGTCTGTCAGGCCCACATGCTCCTATCGGAGTGCGGTCGTCCCATGTCTCATTTAGTAAACTGGTAATGTCTGTCACACGGTTATTGTGAAGTATTCTGTTGTCAATCTCCCTTTGATGGATATCCTCTTTTTCTTTTCCCTTCCTCCTCTTTTGGTTGTTTATTAGTTCATGCTATCGGTTATCTTGTTGTAAGTGCTATTGCCCTAGTGGCATCAGTGGTAATTCGTGCCATAAGCCATAAGCCATAAGCCATAACGCCGGCTTGTAAGTAAAATATGTGCTATATTTAACAAACTTGGTTCTCTTAATTCGATCTCGTTGAGTACAACACATGTTCCTTTCCTCCCTATTTATCATGATCATATCTCATCCATAGTTCATATTTATTCCCTCATCCTTTTAATTGGATGTACTGCAGATTGCATAATAGCCTGAGCAACTTGGCTCTTCATTACCCAACCATCCTCACTAACGGTGGTGCATCTACAAAGGGTATGCTTGTCCATAAGGACTAAACATTCATCACTAGTAGTGATTAGCATTAAATGCGGGTATACACTGATGGTGTTTGGCTAATAAACCATGTCTGAAAGTTCCCAAACAATTTAAACTGGTGTGGTTTACAATCATAGTGGCTGTATAATTCCTCCAGTTGTAGTGGTTGGACTAACGGTCCTTCCATAGTTGCATAAGTTTCTAATCTCAGGGTTTGTATGAAAAAGTTTGAAAAACATTTTTTTTGGTATATATATAATAAATACTAAAAAGTAGTAGTTGCAGTTGCAGCACTTGCTCTGTCAAGTGCGCAAAGCAGATGGAAATTTCAGTGGTTTACTTGTCATAGCGCTTGCACTAGCAAGTGCGCCATGCAGGTGGAAATTCTGGTTCAGTAATTACCGGTCTCATTGACTCTGTGTCATCGAGTATGGGCTACATGATAATGTAAGCTTTAACATCCTGTTCATATATATAATCCGTCAAGGTCTCAAAAGGTCACTCTCATCGAGTTCACAAACTAATCCCAAAAGTCACACACAAAAGGCAAGTGGTCAGTGACAAACTCCCACATATTTATAACATGTCTCTGTCTAATATCCAAGGTAGTACATAACATACTAAACATAAGTCTTCCACCAGCGGTCTCACAGTGTTCAGGGCACTCATGCCCTATCTACTCCCTTGCCTCTCTGGGCTCCAGCATCAGTAGATGTCTGGCCATCCTGACCGCCTCGTGGTACTCCAGATCCTCCAGCTGAGGTCTTCTGAGTATTCCTTGGTGGCCTGTAATTGCGGCTCTCCGGATTCATCCAGCACTCGAACTCCCGGTGGCCCTCTTTCTTACAGTATCGACACTCAACTTTGCGGCCTTCGCAGTCGACCCCAGGATGGTCCTTCCCACAACGCTTGCAATAGAAATGGCAATGGGGCTGTCCGGTGCCTAATGGTAGTATAGTTTAAGTCAAAATCTGATGATATAAAGGTTAAGGTCACAATTCAATTTAAGAGGTAGGTGTTCTCACCCTTAGGAGGCGGGCTCTTTCCCTTCGCTCCCTGGTGACCCTGCTGCCCTTTCTTTTGAAAGAATTTCCTGTTTAAGGTTTCGGGTCAGCATTCATAAGGTATCTAATATGATAAGTAGTTTAGAATGGGATAAGTCTTACTTTCCCTTCTTCTGGCTATCGCCTGGAGATACTCCTCCAACCTCAGACTCTCCCTCAGGGTTCTTTCTCTTCTTGGCCCCGAGAGTCTCTTCCCGAGTCTGGAGCATTAGCTCCGTCCTCAAGGCAGCGTCATAACACTCCTGGAATCTCATTGGTAAGTTCTCACAACGTTAAACGGTAATGTAGTAAGTAGAGAGTTTATGGCTTTCCTGTTAATACCTGGATGGTAGTGTAGAGGGTAGCACCCATCGCCATCTGGATGCGAAACAATAGTCCTCCCCGGAACTTCTCGATCTTAATGGTCTCTGAGTAATCAACACCGGGGATAAAGTCCAGCAGACCAATGAATCGAGCGTAGTACTTATCCACGGTCAGACCTCCCTGAGATAATGTCTCAAACTAATGGCGCTTCTTCTGCTTAAGATGAGCTGGGTAGTACTTCCCCCTCAGTAACTCGACAAAGGCAGCCCACGAAAAGTCGGGCGTAGCCAGGTGATGGTCCTTGACCAACCTCCACCAAGTGCTGGCTGCATCCTTCAGATGGAAAGCAGCAATGACAACCTTCTGGTTGGCAGGTACTTGTAAAGCTTCGTAGGCCTTCTCATGTTCAACTATGAATCTCTCCAAAGCTACGAGGTCTGGCTCCCCAGAATATGTAGGTGGTCGGGTCTCGGTAACTGACTTCAGCTAGTTCGTTTCCCTGGGCTGTGGCGGGTGGGCTGGTGCTCCTCCTATTTGAGTACCCAGCTGTGCAAGAACAGCAGCAATCGTCTCTGCAACACCTTGAATCACAGGGTCACCGCCTCCACCTCTACCAGTACCACGCCCTCTAGTTCCCCCAGACATCAGTAGTACAGTATGTCACATAAATACTCGGTAATTTACCATACACAACCAGTAGATATTGAATTGCATTAAAGGCTAGTATATCACACAATTTGCGTTACTAGACACAATATCTTTTAAGACGTGTCGTCTCGTACCTCACAAACGTTTCCCATAATTTCCCAAGTCCTAAGCTCACTGTCTTAACCTATTTTCCTCGTCATCAGAGCGGTACTCCGCTCTGATACCACTTTTGTAACACCCCTCTCCATAAACACGATATAATCTCTCACGTAGCAATAAATAAAACGTCTCGCAGCGGAAAATAAATAACAATAAAAATACTCACTCGGGTGTCACCGGCCATTACTCGCCCATGCGAGCAACGAAGCCAAACTATATCCAACTTCCAACATAAACAAAACCGCCGTGATAACGAGAAATTCCTATGCATCATACTAGTCCATAAATCCTAAACATCGACAAGTGAGCGTCTACCCAAACCTGAATATACATAACCTTACCATAATACCATTCACCATCTTCATTGCCATATAGACAAACTCCATGTCCAGTAATATAAAGTAAGACTCCAATTACCCTGTTCCCGCTCTTCGGCTTCGACAATAATCAACAACCTGTAATGGTGTGTATCAGCGATAGACGCTGAGTATGCCGGGCCTGGACCCTATTGGTTACTTAGTCATTTTAACCATCTTATTATTAGATTGGTTTCATGCTTTACCATTTTACAGTTATAATCAATACTGTAATAAACATGTATAATATACATAATCATCCATCCAAATATTCATAAACATTTAACCATCCATCCAATCCAAACATTCATTTAATATCACAAACCACAATTGTATATCGACGTATCGAAATAATAACAGTATAATGTACAATGTACAATCACCGTAGCGTTCACCATCCATTGTCAATTTAATTTAGTTTGGCCTTCAAGGCCCCATCCATATGTACAATGTACAATCGCCATAGCGTACAGTTTCCGTAGTTAATTCAATTTGGCCTTTAAGGCCCCATCCATCCAAACCATATTTAATTAATACCAGTTGGGCGTCATGTTAGGACAACCCGATAACCTCACCATGGGCAGTAGTCCTCCCGTACACACAAAGGTGCTCATTTCGCCAGAGGTCCGGAGGCCCCTAACTATTCACTTATGTCTCGTAAGACATCCATATAAAGGCCGTAGCCACCTGACCCACAATCCAGTTTGGGCTCGTTGGGTATAACCTGGAGCGGAATCCAATCGGAAACTCCTCAGTGATCACAAATGTGCAACCAAGTAGTTCGTAAACTACCGGGATTCCTCACCTCAACTCATACCATCTCTCTCTCATAATGTTTAAGATCTGCTCTTAGTCTTATGGAGAATAATTATTAGTTAGCTGCCCAATGGGTCTCACGCATACCTAGAAGTAATCTAGGTTATATTCATGTTCGAGATCCATGCTCTAGAGACCGACAATGTCGTGACTCATACCTAAGTATTTTACTTAGGTTACCATATACTTAATATTAATACTATGGTATTATATCAAGTAACCGTCATGTCATCACAATAACGTATATGTATGTTTATATAAGTCGATCTATAGTCGACGTGGTGTTAGTCCCGTAGGACGCTCGTGCAAAAATAATTAATGCAGTAACACTTAATCACATACATGTATCCACACACATAACACACAAGTTATATCAACCAAATCCGAGCCCAAGGAGCTTCCTTAGGACAACTCGGATCAAACCCCTTTACATACCATTCACCAAGACCTAGGATGCGCAGTGTAGTCCACTAGCTCGTCAAGCGTCCTCGTCTGAAGTATAATCTAAACGGTATTAAAACTATAAGTCAGTCTCCATGACTAACTTCATCCGGTATTTCCGAATAACAAGTAACCCCGACGGTTCATCCCCGTTTTCTACAGTTATTTGTTACGGGTTTCTCTACACCGGTCGGCTTTGTTACTTAAAACTCGTATGTCAAAAACATTTCGACTGTTAAGTTTAATTCGTTATATTTCTTTAATCCTGTCCACCATTAAACTTAGGTATATAACCTATAGTTGCATGGATGCATGCATTGTTATATTATATTGTATCATTTTCCCACCATCCATTATAATACATTGTATTATATTATCCATTATCTTAGCAAATTATATTTGCATTCCAAAACTCATAACTATAGTTTGTAACTATCCTTTTTTTAAATAACCACACCATTATAATATGGTTTCCAACCATAATATAATCCATCCTTATATACATTTTTCTTGTATATGTATATATTTACCACATAGGTAAATTCCATAAGTTATAAAACTCTTTTCATTATATGTTACATTCTTATCATCTTATATTAGATGATCATTCCCATTAGTCGTATTATATTATACAACTTATATAAGATTATTATCCTAATATTATGTAACATTTTATGTTATATATTTACAACTCCTAAGGTATTCAACAAATACCTTAGCTTTATAAATCCCATTTATTTATAGTTTGTCACATTATTTAAGTGAATATCCTTACTCATATTAATTCCCCCTAAACCATATAGTGTTATAACATTAGACATTATAGACCATAGTCTAAAATTCATTTTCCAACTTTTATTAATTCTGTACAGCCCTTGAATTTATTTAAATTCTATTTTGACCACATAACATTATGTAATGTTATACCATATACTAACATCATATAATATGATATTTTTATCTCCTTTAATTTATATCTTATAGTTTTTATACAAAACTATTATATATTGCCGCATAGGCACATATATTAAACCTTACTCTTTTCCATAAACCATAGTTTCCTTTATTTACAAAATCACCCCATGATTAACATCATGTTATATATACCATTTAATTTAACATTTTAACCTTAATATAAATATAACCTATGGTCAATATTTATAAAATACCGAACAGACCCAAAACTGTTCATTAATTGCCATTTGGCCCTATTTATAACATATAGTTTTATAATATCATTAAAACCATATATTATGCACATATCTTTTTAAATACCCTTATATAATTCTAAAAATCACCAAATTTCACCAAAGGGTTATAATTACCCTTACTAACCCATATACTTTCGGTATTCATATTTCCACCACCTATATTTCTCCAAAGTGTCATAATGACATAATAACTATATATTATACATATATAGTTTATTTTAATTCCAAAAACAACCCAATTAAACTCCTAAAAACTCCTAATAGCCCATGGGTGTTTATAATACCATTATACACCCTTTATTTTCGGAAATAACATATTCACCACATATGTTATAAAATTGTTACAATAAAAATACTTATCTTATTATAAAACCTTAAATAAGTTATTTAACTTATCTAATTTGGTCAAAACCTACCATATGGTCAGGTTGACCACCTTAATAATTTCCTTGACCATTAATTCCTAATAATTACGGTTTGCACCCATACTTTTTAGAAATTACCATTTAACCCCAAAACTTTATAAAAATCTTATAATTTTTATTTAAACTCCTTTAAACCTCTAAATTTGGCCTTATTAATATATAGCCCCCAAATTAATTTAATTACACTAATACCCCATTCTTTTCGGTAATGCATTTTCACCACTTAAACTTAATTAAGAGCTTATAAATGCAAAAAAATGGCCTAAAGTACATGGCCTTATTACAAACATTGGCTTACAAAATAAATTACACTAAATGTCCAAAAATGCATTAAACTTTCGGCCTCTCCCATATCTTTCCATTAATTACCAATTTTCCACATAATATCTTAAATTTGACAATTATGCTTGTTAATTAGTTATAAAATTTACCAAACCATTCCTTAATCACCTAAGGTCAAAATAAGACCTTAATATCCTTGTTCACTCACGGCACATATTATTAAAATATGTAAAACACATATTAATGTACCAAGTGAAGGTTTAAGTGATTTATACCTTGTTTTTGCTTAGATAAAGCCTTGTTTGGTTCGGCCAGTGATAAGTGCGGAATTTATCTATATTTCTAGGCTTAATGTGATTAATATTTTATTGGTTATATGATAAATTCCTTACTTATATGTTATTTTATGTTATATGCGAGAAGAACTCCCCTTACTTGTGATTTTATGCTGAAACAGATAAAAATACTGAGAAAACGGCTTAGAAACGCATGTCAAGAAATTAACAGTTAAAACGGGACCAAATAGGAGCAGAAACGTACATTCTGCTCAATTTACAGCATTGTCCAGATTTATGTACTTATTTATAAACCCGGACCACAAAAGAACGGGACTTATTGTCTAAAATTAGGCATTGTCCGGGTTTATATTTCTTTCAATCCCGGCAGATTTTGATTCTCATATTATACATGCATGGGCCGGCAATTTAGAAACAGATTCATGCACTCATAACTACAGGCTGCACGTGAAGTGACTAGGATATGGGCTGATTTAATTCTATGCTGCTAATTACAAGGTCATGATGACCAATTAAACCCACGCGGCTTTGTTCTCGCATGGATGCAAGCAGACATATGGACGGGCGAATGGGTTGAAAACCGTAAACATAATCCCATGAACGTGATTTGGGTCGCACACACAAATACATGGAGCTGGTATTTTAATTTATTTCAAGGTCCATGCACGTGAAGAGGTTAATTGGATGCAGACTTATCCTCCTGGAAGCGCTGAAACCTAAACGGCGACGACGTCATCCGTGTAAACTACATTACGGAAATAAAACTTGGATGATGATGGGCTGGTCATTTTTTAATATTAGAGGATAATATCACAGACAAACCAACAGAGACTTCAGAGGCACAGAGTTAGAGGCGTAGACCTGTTGCTGGCGCACTTGGTCGATGCTTGAACGACAACCATGCACAATGACAACATGCGCAGACAGGACTGACGAGATACAACAATACGAAAGAGAACAGCACATTCATGAATATTCCACCGCGCAGAAGCATATATATATTAGACATGGAGGGATGGTCGACGAATCTTGCAACGCACTACATTGAAGAATTATTCATGGACACATGATGAGCAGACAAGATAAGTAAACAGAGGCGCAGACTTTACAGAGGGGAGGATGGGCTACTCTGAATAAGAAAAAAAAAAGTCAGCTACAGAGACATTTTGGAAGAAGGGACTATATAATCGGATGACATACAAAACAGAAACATCACACACGACAGAAGAGAATTCTCAACCAGAGCCACTGCAGAGAGCAGCCGTTCGAGAGCATAGCAGTTCGAGAGTAGAGTTCTTCGAGCAGATAATTGACAGACCGGAGCAGAAGCCAGAGACCGGATTCATCATCGTCCCACAATTAGATGACGTTTTCTAATCTCTTGATATTGTTATTATTTCTTTGTCTCCGATGTCTGAGTAATTTCTATAAATTCTGGTTTACTATATAATCCAAATTCAAGGTTCCAATTTCTTTGTGATTTACCATTTAACAGATTAAAGTATGTTCCTTATTTATTGTTATAAATCTTGTGATTGGCCAATTACTGGATTTTATCAGTTTATCTGCTTATAAGTGAGAACTGCGGTAGATAAAAGACAACAGGAACAATACCGGTTAATTTAGAGATGGTAATTCCTCTAGGATATTAACTGATCATTAAACTGGATTATTCTTAAAGCTGTTAGCAATTAGTAAATTTGTAATGAGAGTTAAGATTATTAACTGTTAATTAGATTCCACCGAGCGGGAGACCGAACGTGGAATATTCAGATCTGGGATTTTAATCTAAATTTTGGTAAACACATCGAGAAAGGAACCGAAGAAGGAGGATTAGGATTAGTAAACCGGAATTTTCCCTTCTCATTAATTCAGAAATATCATTATTTGCTCACCATCGATCTTGCATTTATCACCCTTGTTTCTTATTTACATTTTGTTTCTCTACTAGTAGTTCAACAAACAAAACCCCCCATTACTTGAGTTATTTTGTTCTTAAATAGTGATTAAACTAAAACGCTGCCTCCCTTGGATTCGATAACCTGGAGGGATACTTCTAGGAAAACTTGTTACAATCGACCGGTATACTTGCCGTTAGGTTTTTACCCCAACAGCCAGCTTAGGAATAAAATTTCCAAAGCTTCTTTTACATGTTTTCAAACAGAAATCAAGGCATAGTTAGTCTCCAAGCAAGATCTAACCATAAGAAGTGTTTTAATGTATATTTCAAGGTAAGATTTACCTTAGAACAACAAGGCAAGAACAAGTACTCTTCGGCCTGTTTTTACAGAAGAGTAAGAATGTCAAAAGAGCTACTAAACCAAGGCTTAAAACCGGTATAACTTAGATTCGAAGGTGGCTAACTTTTACCTTGTTTAAAATGCCAAAAATGGTGTTTTTGGCTTGGATCTGGCTATACCTTGAAGCTCTTGATAGATCCACTGAAGAAGTATGTTGAGAAGAAGATTATAAGGCTAGGAGAACAGGTTTTACAACCGGATCTAAAGAGAATCAAAAGATAAGTGCTTAAAGCACATTTTTGTACCTTAAGAACAAGTTTGGGTTTCTCCACCTTCTTCCCCTGTTATGGCCGAGATTTGTCCTTAATTTGACCTCCAAAACAACCTAGATCCATGGATGGAAGTGGTTGATGCTTAGATCCACCGAAAGGAGAAAGATTTGTGAAGAAATTGAACATAAAATGACTAATTAAGCTTACCTAGGTAGCAAGGTGTTCTTCTATGTTATTGGTGTGTTAGCCACGACTTGGAGAAGCCAAGAGAGGATGGAGAAGGCCTTGAGTCGTTGGGAAGCAAGGCAAATGAGAAAAGTAGGTCAAATTTGCCTTAATACTTATTTTCTTCTTTGTTTAATGTATTTGGTGCTTGATGACTCACCTAAGCAGGATGGCATCGATTATTGGAGGGGCTGGAGGGGTCTCACACGTTTTTTGAAGGCTGAGTCATTCAAAAAAGGAGCCAAGTTGAATATATACATTATTGTATTAAAAAGGTAAAAGTAGTCCTTAATTTATGGAATGGTGTTGGAGCTTGTCTTTTATATGTGCAAGTGGCTATTTTTAGCCCCCCTTTCATGTGGCTGTCGACCTCATGTGGTCCAAGGGGTCAAACTTTGACCTCTTGACCATTCTTAGTCAATATTGACTCAAGCGGGCCCCCTTTTAGGGTTTTATTAATATTTTAATATTAAATTTGTAAATTTCTGGAATTAAATTCCTAATATGATATAATATGATATATTATCATATTTAAAGGTAATTATGACCTTTAAGCCCATTAAAAACCAATTTAGAAGGCAGTTACACAAAAACGTGCTTTAAGGAGTTTTAGCTCACATTTTGTGTCGCCAGGTGTTTCTAAGCTTGGTTTTCTTTGAGAACGGTTTTTTTGTGTTCTTTACATGATATTTGATCATGGTATCCAATTTTATATCATTTATAGGTCATTAGACCTTTAAGGTTTCTTAGAGCACATTTTTTCCCTTCTTGACCTTGAAGCATGTAAATGCTTGTTATTTGTGTTGGAGTGTTGTCCAACGATTGTAATATGTTTAGTTATGTGTTAATAAGCTTAGGACAAATTTTTAGGTCCTAAGAAGTTCATTTGGGTATTTATTTACCCTAAACAGTCAAAGGGTGCAACATCTTGCTTTATGTTGACCACTGTTGTTCTTAGTTGACTTTTAAGGCATGTTTAGGCCTTAATCAATGTGATTAGATATTTAATCCATATTTATTAGTTTGGGGTATTTCAGAAGGAACTAGGAGAAAAATATGTTAGATTAGGACAACTTAGACGAGACTAAAGTATTAATCAAAATGGGAAATAAAAATCCACAAATAGTAAAAGAAAAGAATTCAAATTGAGGAGAGGATTTAAGAGCCAGGGAATTTTTACAAACGTTATCACCTGAAATAGCAAAACTAACTCGTTCATGTAACGAATTTAGGAGCGAAGTGAACGGTCGGCGGGAAACCCTAGTGCATTAGAAGACTGCTTCTGAACCAGGTATGGACATGTGTGGTTCGTATGTTGCCGTATTACACGGCTTGTGTGCTGTGTGCTTTGTTTGACAATGACTATCAGACTATGCATGAAATTGGATTGCTTCTTGTGGCTTGCTTATATGCTTGATATATATCCTTGTGGCATATTACTTGCGTGCACATAATAGTTTAGTCCCTTTCTTGTTTATAGAACTCGAGATGAACCACAACGAACTATGTAAACAAAGAAAACTCTATAAGGGGAACTCCTCTCTAAACTATTGAGGGCGTACCATGACACCCACTCTGGTGTCTATTCATTAATGATAATGAAGAGCAAATCTCAATTGGTGGGACATGACGAACCACGTGGACAAACAAAAGAACCATACAAAAAAGGAAACTCCTCTCTAACTATAGAGGACCGCTAATGACACCCACTATGGTGTCGAGATTATAATGATAATGAAACGGAAAGTACCAACTGGTGAAACACGAGAACAACCCGGGAAGACAACAGCTCGGGCCGCGCGGTATGGATGATCGGGAGTTGGCATCTGCATCAGATCCTTCGACCGTCTATGGTGGAATATATTTTGGGGATCCCTGGGTGACCCCACTTTCTCAGCACATCCTGGAGTCTAGATATGACTCCGCTTTCTCGACCCTGGGTGTCGGGAATGGGGGAGTGACAAATTGGTGGAGCTTATCCTGGAGTTTAGAGGTGACTCCGCTTTCTTGACCCTGGGTGTCGGGGATGGGGGACTAGCTATGGAGGAGACGTCCTCCAACGTGCGGTGATAAAAGAATTCCCAAACAATCCTTAAAGAAACAAGGAACGATTAGCACCATAAAAGTCGGGATCTAATCTATATCCCCCGACTCGTGCCAGAGAATAGAGGAAAACATTGTAATGAGACCAAGCAAATAAGAAAATTCACAAATGTGATTCTTTAAGAAACAAGGAAAGATTGGCACCTATATTATATGTCACGGATCTAAACTACATCCCAGACCTTGTGCAAGAAAGAGAAAGAAAATACATCACTGGGAACAAGAGAAAGAATGAAAACCACAACGCTCGAACGATCCCATATGAGGATCATTGGTAACACATACCTATGCACACGTCTGATGACTTCCATGATTGCTGTTGCTATATTAGCAGCTTGTTGTGCTTGGTTGCGTGTTTGATGTGCTATGATGCCAGCCTGTTATGCTTGGATGTTTGTTGATATTGCTATGCTACCTTAAGTGTGCTTCATATTATGATTATTGTGATGTGCTTTACTGCTCTTTTATTAGAGCATGTAAATTGACTTAATAATATTCGACCAAGTAGTCGTGTGGCCCGCAACATACGGGCTACACACGTTCATACTCAGCGTAGTTTTGCTGAGTCCTTTACAACCCAATTTTTACAGGTATTGAGCCGGACGGTAACGGAGCGTAGCGGGATGGCTACCATGGGGTAGTCCATCAGGGCATAATTCTTGAGTTGTAGCAGTATGCTTGATGTATGGGCTGTTACTACACCCGGGATGTAATTTTCAGTCACGATTTGATAATATTGTTGTAGACACTCGGTATTCGGAATTGTACTTTATGTTGTATATGAATTTTGATAGAGGGCTGTTTCCAGTCATACAGACCGTAACTTGGTATTAGTGATGTGGTATGTCAACCACGTGGGTGGTTGGCGTCTGCGACACCCGGATGGAGCTTATACCGCTGCATAGTTAACTTATGATATTGTCAGACGCTTCAATTAACCTATGGATGTGTATTCGGGGGTGTTACATCTCCGGCACGGTTAATTGATGGTTTTTAATTTGATTGAGATATCTGTTTAATTTTCTTTTTATTTCTGTTTTATTTTATTTTCGTTTTATTTAATTTTACTTACTATTTTAGCAATTTTCTTTTATTTCTGTTTTATTTCATTTTTGTTTTTCTATATAGTTAATTTTGTTTATATGTTTATTTTCTATTTTTAGTTCTATTCTACTTGGTATTTTTATTTTTGTTTTTGTAGATAGTTACTGATTATGGAGAGCGGCTACGATGAGGTGAGGAGATTGATGATCAATTTGGAATGGACTCACATGCAAGAGGAGATGTCCTCATATCAAAGGTTGGTCAAGGATTATCAACCACCTCAACAATCAAATCGAGAGCCGTATTGGTGGGAAGTCGACCAGGCTAAGACACAGTACAAAGAAGCTCAGTTGGGATGTGACTACTTCAATCAAAATGAACATCAATCTACACAAGGGCCAGACGAATTTCTCCCGAGTCAGACTAAGCTGCTAGAAGAGATTCCAGTGGTGACTCCAATGAGTGAAGATCGATTCAAGCCAGATATTATTGAAGCTACAAGTTCTGATGAGGAGATAAAGAAACTTATCAGGACATTTTTCTCCGACGCTGAGTTGGAACAAATGTCTGAGAGTTACAATTCTCCTCCATCTCCATCCCCAATACAAGAGGAGCAATTAAAAGATGAAGATATTTTGTGTGAGCCGGTCCGCAAAGAGGATTATCCTATTGAGCCTCATCAACCAGGAGAGGAAATTTACATCCTCGAATCTGAGGAAGGAACACCGCTACCACCAGTCTCTCATAAACTCTCACCCTGCCTCCATAAGCCTCAACAACAAGAGGAGGATGTTTATATCCTCCAATTTGAGGAAGAAAAGTCATCACCACCTTGTCTCCTGTTAGAACTACGTTACCTACCACCGTACCCTCCCTCCTCAAACACCAGGTTTTGTGGAGTATTTATTTTCCTATTTTATTTGCCGAGGTGACGTTTTGTTTTGATCCAGGTGGTTTGTTTTTAATAACTGCTAGCTTTGTTTTCCTGGCAAAGCTGTTGTCTACCTTTATTTTTGATCCAGGATAACGAAGCGGGAGTCTAGCCAAAGACTATAAATATAGGCAGCTTACTGGGAGGCAACCCAGTGGTTAAATTTTATTTCCCTACTATTTTTGTTTTATGTTTTGTCTTCCATATTATTCCTATATATGTTTTTATAAATAAAAAAAGAGAGTAGAGAGAACAAGGAGAATTAACTTGAGTTCTTTTGGCTGTTTAGAATATTTATTACAGGAACATCTTGCACATTTCTACAGCTGAACTCAAGTGTGGGGGAGCTACTCTACACACTCTGCGAACACTGGGAAGTATATTCTCTTTGCTTTGCACTTCAAATTTTTATATACCCCCTACTGCTTTGAATTGTGTGAGATAGTAGATTGCATGACCTCGTTAATTTAATTCTTCCTATGCAAATGAGGACATTGCTCCAGTCTAAGTGTGGGGGAGGACTCACTTCTCTGTCACTCATCTTAAGTCTCTCTTAATTGACACATTGCTTAAAATGTTTAATCTCTCTACTTATCTTGCGTTTTTCCAAATTCACTATCGTGGACCCTTTATATATGTGGGTTGTTCTCTTTATGAATAAATACTGTTATGAATTGTGGGATAAATGGTACAAAATTTTTCATTTTGATTACTTTTGAGGAGCATTTTTTATGCGGTGTGACTAAATGATCTGAAATGGTTGGATTTTTATCGCTTAGGGGTTCCTTCTGTCTTCTTTCTTAGGGATTGCTAAGGGGTGTTTCTCTGTCAAAAAGAAAAAAATAATAAACAAGGGACTTGCGAGACACCATTGGTAACCAACAAAGAGAGTTGAGTGTTCTTAAAATACAAAGGCTTGATGCCTGAATATTATCTTCTCATCTCTTATGCAAAAGTGAAACAAATGCATAAATCTATTTTTCCTTTTGTTTTCTCCTCAATGCTCATTCTTGAGAGAAGTTGGTCATGGTAAAAGTTCTCAAAGTCACCTTAACTGAGAAGCATTAAAGTATTCTGGATCATACCCCGGAAATCTATATTTTATTTTTACCCTGAGCACACCTATGCCACCAGTAGGTGATGATTCGCACTCCTCAAAAAGTTTAAGATCATGTACTGTTCACCTCTTTATCCTACCTTTCATAATAATATTTGTTAAATATTGAGCATTCCCTACTTGCTTGGGTACATGGTTTTGCTTGAGGACAAGCAAAAGGTAAGTGTGGGGGTATGTTGACTGTCCAAATGAGCATGTTTTATGGGTGTATTTCATATATTATATTAGCACATTTATTGCTCATTTCTCCACTTTGGTTAGTTTTTCCTCTAGTTTATGTTTTATTGGTTATCTCTCAAATATTTAGTGGTTAAACATGAGGAAAACCAAGCTAGGAGCAAACTAGACGAAGATACGAACACACGCCTGGGCGCAGACGATCTTAATAATCGAAAGCTGAAACGAATATTTTAAAGAAGCAAACCAACTATTTCGTCTAAAACCACACTAGTCCGAACCAGTGGTTTGGACACGTCAAAGGAGCGTCCGGGTCTTGTCCGCCAAACAGGGCCGATAGAGCATGGTGCGTCTGGGGATTTATGGCCGGACAAGGCCGGACAGGACTTGTGTCCGTGTCTGTGTCCGAGGAGAAAAAGCCGGACAGAGTGTGTGACCGTGGCATGTCCGGTGATTTTTGGCCGGACAAGAATAGCCACGTCCGTGGCCTGTCCGTGGATAAAAGGCCGGACAGGAATGAGACGTCCGGGGAAATAAGCAAGGACACAAATGCGGACGCCTCTAAATGCAACCCAGATCCAGAAATTAACGCGACAGTCGGTGCTGTTTATCTTCTTTGTTTGCGGCGCCTACAGACATATCTATCTACCCGATCGGTAATATCAGGCGCCGGCCGACAGTCCTGAAATTCCTCACACGTTGCTCCACCTGAAATACCCCAAACCTAGGTATGTTGTTTAAACATTAAATTATGGTGTATTAAGACTAAAAAGTGTCTTAGAAACATTATTGAACAATTTAAACCCTAGGAAACACAAATAAATACCTTAAGGTCAATATGGGCTAAAATGTGCTCTAAGCTTGGGATAAGTTTGGTTAAGACCTAATAGGCTTATCAAGACTTTATTTATATGTTAATGAACATATTAAACCAATTACCAAAAAAACCAAGCTTGAAAACAAGTTCAAACACAAAATGTGCTTTAAGGAGTCTTAAGACATTTTTGAAAAATTGTCTTGTAAATGAGTTTTGAGTGGCTAAATGTCCATCATTACTCTTTAATTAATATGTGTACTACTTTATAACACATTTGGAAGTCTATATCAATGGGAAATCAAAAATTTCACATCTATGTGCCTTGTTTTTTATGAATAGTAACTTTAATAAGCTAGTTTGTAACATATGTTATTATAAGTAATTAAATTGATCAATAAAGACTAAAATACCCCTAAGTAACTATTGGGGGCCGGTTTTCTTTTAAGTGTGGTGACTCACCACTCTTGTTAACTTGTTAAGTAAATAAAGATGACTACTTAAGTTACTATTTGCTTTAATAACTACAAATATCTTCAAAAAGCAAAACTTATCTTCATTTCTCCCTTCCTTCTTCATTTCCCACGTCTCCAAACTCTCTTCTATCTCTTCTTCATTCTCCATTCACGGTTTGCAATAGTACACACCAAAACTCCATCTTTGACCTCTTGTAATTCCTAGCTCACTTAACCAAATCAAAAACAAACACCACCATTCTCTTTGTCTCATCAAGCTCTTCATTCCTATCTTCTTAAAATTCCAAGAGCCCCATTTCGGTGCCATGGAGTTTCACCATTGAAGGAGCTTGAGCTTATATTTCTACATATTATTGATCTCCTTTGCTTCTAGGTAAGGAATCTCAAAGAAAAATAATGTTTCCTCCATGTTTTTATCTTGACCGAGAATCACCATTAATGGTGCTCATTATATTGCTTTGTTCTAGCTTCATTCCAACCTTTCAAGGACTAGGTGGAGTCCTCTCTTGGTAGATATTCAAACTCTCTTCAAATACCAAGGTAAAACAACTATCTTAATGCTTTTGAAACAATGTAAGACCTAGGGTTTACAATGAGATTAAGCTTGGAGCTTGTATACTCATTTCATTATTTGTATAATGTTTAGAAGTTGACAAGCAACCGATTTTAAACAAGGAAACAAGAAAGAAGTTTGTGAGGAAAAGAGGTAAATATGCTAACCTAATGTGGTTTAATGCCTTAGGAGAAATGAGCTTATAATGCTTGTTAAAACTACCTAAAGAGCTAATGGTAAATGACTTAGTGAAATGTTCTCAAGGAGACTAGTAAAGGACATATGTCTTGTTGTATGTATTTGCAGGTCAAAGGCATATATATTATGGAAATTCAGTGTTTAAGATTTATGCACTTTAAGGGCCTAAGAGCCATGCATTTTAAGGGCCTAAGTGCCATGCAATTTAAATTATGCACTATATTGTGATGTAGTGTAAATTTGGTGAAACTTTGTGTGTGTGAGTGTTCTTGGTGAATTTAGGTGTTCTTGAGTGCTTAATGGAGAAAACAATGTGTTTTGGCTTAGTAATGTTCTAGGAGAATGCATGTCAAAATTTAGGAAATGTGCAAGAAGTTCTAAGTGTTTATATATGGTTTGGTGAACTAGAAATGTTAGAAATGACTAAGTGTTTTACTAGAGGAGAAACAATGTCCTAAGGTGTTCTAGGTAAACAAAAGGACTTAGACATCAACTAGGGTTTAGGTTGGTAAGAAATGATGCTTGGGAGATGATGTTAAGATGTGGAGAAAGCATTTTGGGATAGTAGTTATCAAAGGTGAGAAACACCATCTACAAACCTAGTGTGAAATGTTATAAGTGTTGGTGAATTTTATAAGGAAATTGAGTAACAAGTAAAACATGGAACTAGGTGTGTTTAAGATGATATTTTGGCATTAGAATATACCTAGGAACATTTGGGAAGTTTGTACATTTAATGGAGGTGGAGAACTAATGCAACAAGACTTGAAAAATGCATTTTTAACAATTCTGTAGCTTTGGTCCGGGACCTAGGTCTTGGGTCATGTCCCGGACCAGGTATGTAAAACAGGTCAAGAGTCACCTAAGGTTGTGGTCCGGGACTTAGGCCTTGTATAAGGTCCCGGACCACCCCATTTAAATAGGCCGAGAGTTGAGTTAGCTATTGGTCCGGGACTTAAGATGAGGACCAAGTCCCAGACCACTATAAAAACTTAATTTTAGGTTATTAAATGATGTCTAATGATAGGGATAAGTTAGTAATGATATTATAAGGTTATATAAGACATGTTAGGAGTGTTATAATGACATTTTAAAGGATGAGAAGTTAAAACAAAATGTGGAAATGAGATAACTAGAAATGTGAAGTAGTAATGTTATCAATGGACTAGTGCGTTAATTAACCGACATTACTAAATGTGTATAGGATTCTCTCAAGGTGGAAACCAGTCGAAGCAAGGACCAAGGTATGGTTTTCTTGCAGTCTGTTGTCTACCGGTTTACACCGGCTTGTGTGTTATTTGTTTTCTGTGTGTTTACGACCTTGTAAGACTTAAGGCATGGAAAGAGTTTACAGTTGTTATTATTATGATGTTGTATTATTGTGCCTCTTTCCCTTGGGTGTGTCTACTAGACCTGAACACTTGCTTGTGTGTTAACTTAACAAGTTCATTGTGAACCACTAACAAGTGCTAACCGGGGGAGTGAGGAGTCCGGTCTGTTCCGGCCACGCGTGTGAGGATGGGAGTCGATGTCATAACCGGTTCGACTCTCTTTGGTATGCTAGGGTTGTTTTCCAATTTGGTTTCAACCTTCCCTTAGCTTATCCAAGGCTATTCTACTGACTCTCGTTGGGCCCCAGGGCATACTATGTTGTTTCGGTGTGCTTGGGATTACTATATCCGACACACCTTGGGGTTAAGTTAACTTTCAATTAACAGGACGGTAACATGATGTAACGAGCTTAGTATGAGATTGGCAATAATCTCTAGGCTCACCATGTAACTAACTATGGTGGAAGGTTCCTTGTGTGAACCGTTCTTGTGGTGCTATGTGTGGTTGTTGTGCTATGCAATTTCCCTTGCTATGATGTGATATGTATATGTTGGATGTTTAAAATCAATACCATGTAATCGTGACAATTGGTTGCGCGTATCCCGGTAGCCGATGGGCTGCGCGTTAACTATACCAACGAAGGTTGCTGACCCCCTCTGGGGGCTCTGTTTATTACAGGATGAGGATCAAGGAAGCAGAGTGGCTTTAGATCCTAGGTGGTAGGAATACTTTTGGTTATTTTGGATGTTGGGCCCGGGATGCGCCTGTGCTCCCGTGGCATTATATTTTGATACCGTCTGTTGACAGTGGCGGATGTTTACAGTTTACAGTTGGAATGTAATTAAATACTCGGTATTGTCAGTTATGTATATATGTGGATGTTAGGACCTAATGCTCGGGAGTCTGATCATCAGACCGATACTCTTGTATTTATTCTGCCTAGTTAACCACGTGGGTGGTTAACGGCGTTGTAGCACTGGACCGTTTAGTTATTGTTAGCTGTTTATTTCCGCTGTGATTTCGGTTAGTTGGTAAGTGTGTTGTAGGGTGTTACAAAAGTGGTATCAGAGCGAAGTATCGCTCTGATGACTAGAATACCGAGCTTAGGAACATACCGAGTTAGGAAGTCTAACCATACTTACCTAAGTGAACAGATTTGGAAAGGTTAACCACTAACTAAGTGTGGAAATACCTTGTTGTCGGGAAGATGCTACAACCGTTGGAGACCAATAAGTGTGCAAGCATAATGCTAATGAAATGTTCATGTGAATTCAGATGTCAGGTCGACCAAGAGGTAGAGGCCGCGGGCGCGGTACTGGAGATCCGGGTGACCAGGGCGAGAATACTACGGCTCAGGTTATGGCTGAGGCAGTAGCAGCCGCCGTAGCCCAGGTGGTCCCGCAGTTGGTTGCTGCGATACAGCAGGGGCAACAGCCCGAAGTTCAACCACCACCACCACTGCCACGAGAGACCAATTGGGTCAAGGCTTGGCTGACTTGAGACCGCCGTCATTCAATGGGGAGACCGACCCTCGTAAGCTGGAGGCGTACATCTCCGAGCTGGAGACCGCCTACAAGACCTTGGCTGTACCTGCTGAAGCTAAGGTCCGTCTTGCCGCTTACTACTTGAAGGGTTCGGCACAGAGTTTGGTGGAAGCTGGTGAGGGAGGACAGGATGGCTGATCCTGAGTTTGGTTGGAGGGAGTACACGGCTCTACTGCGAGCCAAGTATTACCTTGTACATGTGCAAGAGGCCAAGCGCCTAGAGCTGGATAGTCTGAGGCAGGGGGATAAGATGTCGGTTGACGACTACTACACCGCATTCACCGGCCTTATCCACCTGTTACCGGACCTGGGATACTCAAACCGGGTGTTGGTGAACCGGTTCTACAACGGTCTCAGCCACCGTCTTCGCTACGGGATGGGGCCAGCTGAGTATACTACCTTGCAGGTAATTAAAATACCGTGTTGTGAATCAGTGTATACCGTAAGTAAATGATAATGTGGGTTGTGAGTTTTTTTTGCGGGGCATGACTGACATCCTAAAATTCAGGAGTGCTATCATGTCGTTGCTAAGGTTGAGATTACCGTCCGTCTGAGGGACGAGGAGAATACGCACAAGCGCAAGGCCACGAACGAGGGCCAGAGTCAACAAGGGTATGTGGGAGGAAAGAAAAAGAAGCATTACCCTCAGCCCCAGAAGAGTCAGTACCAGAGTGACAAGGGCCAAGCTCAGACCACCACAGCTGAGGAGCCACTGAAGCTCACATATGTGTATGCGGCGAAGCCTCTACGCTCTCACCCGCCTAAGGGTAATTACTTAACCATGTGTATCAAGTTGAAGAGTATGTTGATAAAATATGAAGTGAGTATTGATTGTGTGTTGTTACAGCAGTTAGCGCGGGTTCTGGACCGGAGCGCCACTTCTACTGTAAGTGGTGTAACGGAGACCACCCCGGCAAAGACTGCAAGGGGAACGATGTGCAGTGTCGTTACTGCCAGAAGATGGGGCACCGCGAGTTTGAGTGCTGGCAGAACCCCAACAGTAGGAACTACAGGCCAAAGGGGTGCAGAGGGTAAGACTACTACCGCGACCACCGAAAGCCCGAAAGCGATAAACCAGCAGTCCTCTGATAAGGGGAACATGAACTCCCAGAAAGGGAAGGGGCCGGGAACCGGCAAGGCCGCCCTGAATGTAGTGGACCGTCTGAGGCGCCAGGACCCTCTTCTAGACCAGGTACCACCTAAACTGTTGAGTGAAATAATTGACTGCTTACCGCATTTCATGCATGAGTGTTAGCAAGTCTAGGTGTATAAGCATGTAAGTAAGGGTTAGAATATAATGTGAAAGACACCTAAAGTTAGGTAATTTGAAAACTTAGGAACCTTCAATATCTGTTATCTAATCCCGCCACACCGAACCCTGAAGAGACAACCATCGGCATCACCGAATTCCCACTGGAGCAATGTCAGGTTATCCAGCCAGGTATGATACTCTTAAATGGATACCTGACACCAGAAGCACAAATCCACATCATCAGGCGATGCAACGAACTTGGAGCAGCACCAGGAGGTTTCTACACACCCGAATACCCGAGCGGTTCGAAGATGAAGCTGAAGATGATGTGCATGGGTAAGGACTGGAATCCTTACACCAAGTCATATCAAGATGTGCGAGCTGAAGACGGAGCAACTGTACCAGGTATACCTGAGGAGTTCCTTGCGGTCGTTAACCACGCCGTGGGAATTGCTCAGCAAGTTGAATCGGAACCGATTCCGAACGTGAAAGCAGACTTGTGTATTGTGAACTTCTACCAGAAAGGTGGACGGTTAGGGTTACACCAAGACAAGGACGAGTCACCCGAGTCTCTAAGTGAGGGAGTACCTGTGGTGTCTTGGTCCATTGGTGATACTGCAGTGTTTACGTACGGCGAGCAGAAGCGTGGTGATCTCGCAAAGAAGCTAGTGTTGAAGTCAGGTGATGTGTTAATAATGGGAGGACAATCAAGGATGTTATACCATGGTATCAAGAAGATCAAACTGAATACCACACCATCGACAGTGGTAAATTCCACACATCTGAAACCGGGCGTTTGAATTTGACTTTCAGGCAGTTTTAAAGCCTTGTGTAATCATGTAATGTATTAAGCCAGTTGTATGTTAAGGATGATATATATAGCCATGACTACAATGTAACCAACTGTTGGTGTAAAGTGTGTGTTAATGAATAAAGAGATGTTGTTTTGGAGTATATCAATCGGGTTACTATCGTATACTTACGAGTTTGCCAATGAATTAGGCTGTGCATTTGGAACGGGAGGTATACTGAGTGTCTGCAATAAGGCAGAAGCCGGCAAGAGTGGCACAATCCTCACCGGCACCTTTCCAATGAATGGTGTGGACGCATCGATCTTGTTCGACTCTGGAGCCTCACACACATTTATTTCACTATCATTTGCGAAGAGGCTGGGGTTTAGACGGTGAAGAGATGCCTGACTTCGTGGTCACTCTCCCGTCGAAAGAGCGGATCAGGTGTACCCGCTACTACCGAGATGCTATTGTACGAATCAAAGATGAGGAGTTTCCGATCGACTTGATAGAGTTCGACGGACTAGGTTTCGATGTGATTATCGGGATGAACTGGTTGGAGCGGTACAAGGGCAGAATCCTATGTGTCGAGCACCGTCTGCTTCTTCGGAGTCCGTCTGGGTTATTATATCATACCGCCAGAGGCCCAGGGAGCCTTTGACACAGGCATGTAGAGCCATGACCAGCCATGTCCATGTATCGTGAGTTACGACGAGGGATGATGTATACCTCTACTATGTCCAGGACATAGAGAGAGACCCTGAGTTTAGTCCAGATGTGCCGGTAGTGTCGGAGTTTCCTGATGTATTTCCTAAGGAACTGCCGGGCATGCCGCCAGCACGGGAGGTTGAGTTTGAGATTGACTTAGTTCCGGGCACCGGACCATTGCGAAGGCACCTTATCGTATGGCTCCAGCAGAGATGACAGAGCTCAAGGAGCAGCTGAGAGACCTACTCGACAAGGGTTTTATTGCCCTAGCGTTTCACCATGGGGAGCGCTGGTCCTCTTCGTGAAGAAGAAGGACGGTAGCCTCCGCCTTTGTATTGACTATCGAGAGCTGAATGCAGTTACGGTGAAGAACCATTATCCTTTACCACGCATCGATGATTTATTTGACCAGTTGAGGAGCATCAGTATTCTCCAAGATAGATCTACGATCCGGTTACCATCAGATTGCCATCCTTGAGAGTGACATTGAGAAGACCGCTTTCAGAACCAGATATGGACATTATGAGTTTACGTTATGCCATTTGGTTTATCCAATGCACCAGCCAAGTTTATGGACTTAATGAACCGGCTGTTCCAAGATCAGTTGGACAAATCAGTGGTAGTCTTCATCGATGACATTCTTGTGTATTCGAAATCGAGAGGTGAGCATGAAAGCCACCTGAGAGATGTGTTGCAAACATTGAGGAAGAATCAGTTGTATGCTAAATTTTCTAAGTGTGAGTTTTGGTTGAACCAAGTGTCCTTTCTTGGACATGTGATTTCTGAGGCCGGGATCGCTGTTGATCCGGCAAAGATAGATGCAGTGCGCACCTGGCCTAGGCCGAAGACAGTTACCGATATCAGGAGCTTGCTCGGTCTGGCAGGTTATTATAGGAGGTTTGTGAAGGACTTCTCCAGTGTCTCGAAGCCGATGACTTCCTTGATGAAGAAGGATGCACCATTCGAGTGGACAGTCGACTGTGAGAGTTCTTTTAGAGGCTCAAGGATGCTCTGACATCTGCACCAGTCCTGACTATACCAGACGGTCCAGATGGTTTTGAGGTCTATTGCGACGCATCAGGCAGAGGTATGGGTTATGTGTTGATGCAACACGGGAAGGTCGTGGCATACGCCTCCCGACAGCTGAAGAAGCATGAAGAGAACTACCCTACCCATGATCTAGAACTGGGTGCCATTGTCTTCGCATTGAAGATATGGCGACATCATTTGTATGGGGTAAGCGTGACAATCTATTCCGACCATAAGAGTTCGAAGTACTTGTTCACTCAGAAAGAGTTGAACATGAGACAAAGAAGGTGGGTCGAGTTCTTAAATGACTACGACATCAATTTATAGTATAATGAGGGTAAGGCGAATGTGGTAGCTGACACATTGAGTCGCCGAGCACACTCTCTCCATTCGCTAGTCTCTCATACTAGCTTGGTTGAAGAAGTGCAGAGTGCTTAGATGACGGATCAGTATATGATGGAGATTAGACAGAAGCTTATTGATGGCACATTCGAGGGTCAGAAGTACGACTTCAGACTCCACGATGATGACCTGATTAGGCTTAATGGTCAACTGTGTATACCGAGGAGTAGCGCTGAACTGAAAGAGCGCATACTGAGTGAATCCCATTGTTCTACGACTTCGATTCACCCCGGAGCTTCAAAGATGTATAAGGGTATGAAACGTTATTTTTGGTGGGCTAGAATGAAAAAGGATGTAAATGATTATGTGTTGAGGTGTCTCACTTGTCAGAAGGTCAAGTTTGAGCACCGACAGCCTGGTGGTATGGACAGCCAATGCCAGTGCATGAGTGGAAGTTCCATGATATTTCTATGGACTTCGTAGTAGGGCTTCCGCCTACAAGGGGAGGTCTGAATATGATTTGGGTTGTTGTTGACCGACTGACCAAGGTGGCTCGATTCATACCGATGAAGGACACCTGGAAAGTGGCTAAGCTTGCAGAGCTCTTTGACAGAGAGATTGTTAGACATCATGGGGTACCGAAAACGATTGTGTCTGACAGGGATACAAGATTCTTATCGAGGTATTGGAGATCCACACGAGAAGCACTGGGTACTGAACTGAAGTTGAGTACGGCGTTTCACCCACAGACAGATGGTCAGAGTGAGCGCACCATCCAGACACTTGAGGATATGTTACGTGCATGTGCACTTGACTTTCAGACCAGCTGGATTGATAGGTTACATCTGATCGAGTTTAGTTACAACAACAGTTACCATGCGTCGATCAAGATGTCTCCTTCCAGGCATTGTACGGTACACCATGCCGCACGCCTTTATGCTGGGATGAGTCGAGTGAGACGGTCATTATAGGACCAGAGTATTTGGAACAAGTTCAGGCAGAAGTTCGCCAGATCCGGGCTAACATGAAGGCAACTCAGGATAGACAGAAGTCGTATGCTGATGTGCGCAGACGTGACCTGGAGTTCGCCGTAGGCGATCAGGTATTTCTTAGGGTATCCCCAATGAAGAGAGTATTTCGTTTTGGCCAGAAGGGCAAGTTGAGCCAGAAATATGTGGGGCCTTATGTTGTGACGAAGAGGATCGGCCCGGTAGCTTATAGACTTGATTTACCCGCCGAGCTGGGCAAGGTACATGATGTATTTCATGTGTCCCAGTTGAAGAAGTATATGTCTCATCCGTCTCATGTACTTCAGCCGGAGAGGCTAACCTTAGAGCCGACCATGCGATCAGTGGAGACTCCCGTACGGATTCTGGACACTAAGACTCGAGACACTCGCCATAAGTCCGTGAGACTGGTGAAGGTCCTCTGGTCTAACCAGGACGTCGAGGAGGCCACTAGGGAGCTGGAAGATAAGATGAAGGCAAAGTACCCGTCATTGTTTACTTCTTAGTGTTTATGTATAGGGTACGGGGCGTACCCCTTTTAAGGGGGGTAGAGCCGTTTCGGTTATGGATGTGTGTGACATGTATTTATATACATTGTCTGTGTTATGTTGTAGACCGTTGTGTCTGAATGGTATTATGTTGTTTGGACCTTGAGTCCGATGTTATGCAAGTATGTTGTTGATGTTGTTAATGTTGTTTTGGGAAGTATTGTTTTATAAGTATTCCCCGTGTTCTAGTATTAAAGATATGTGGGAAATGTGAATTTGGGGACAAAGTTCTTTTAAGGGGGGTAGATTGAAATACCCCAAACCTAGGAATGATGTTTAAACATTAAATTATGGTGTATTAAGACTAAAAAGTGTCTTAGAAACATTATTGAACAATTTAAACCCTAGGAAACACAAATAAATACCTTAAGGTCAATATGGGCTAAAATGTGCTCTAAGCTTGGGATAAGTTTGGTTAAGACCTAATAGGCTTACCAAGACTTTATTTATATGTTAATGAACATATTAAACCAATTACCAAAGAAAACCAAGCTTGAAAACAAGTTCAAACACAAAATGTGCTTTAAGGAGTCTTAAAGCACATTTTTGAAAAATTGTCTTATAAATGAGTTTTGAGTGGCTAAATGTCCATAATTACTCTTTAATTAATATGTGTACTACTTTGTAACACATTTGGAAGTCTATATCAATGGGAATCAAAAATTTCACATCTATGTGCCTTGTTTTTATGAATAGTAACTTTAATAAGCTAGTTTGTAACATATGTTATTATAAGTAATTAAATTGATCAATAAAGACTAAAATACCCCTAAGTAACTATTGGAGGCCGGTTTTCTTTTAAGTGTGGTGACTCACCACTCTTTTAACTTGTTAAGTAAATAAAGATGACTACTTAAGTTACTATTTGCTTTAATAACTACAAATATATTCAAAAAGCAAAACTTATCTACATTTCTCCCTTCCTTCTTCATTTCCCACGTCTCCAAGCTCTCTTCTATCTCTTCTTCATTCTCCATTCACGGTTTGCAATAGTACACACCAAAACTCCATCTTTGACCTCTTGTAATTCCTAGCTCAATTAACCAAATAAAAAACAAACACCACCATTCTCTTTGTCTCATAAAGCTCTTCATTCCTATCTTCTTAAAATTCCAAGAGCCCCATTTCGGTGCCATGGAGTTTCACCATTGAAGGAGCTTGAGCTTATATTTCTACATATTATTGATCTCCATTGCTTCTAGGTAAGGAATCTCAAAGAAAAATAATGTTTCCTCCATGTTTTTATCTTGACCGGGAATCACCATTAATGGTGCTCATTATATTGCTTTGTTCTAGCTTCATTCCAACCTTTCAAGGACTAGGTGGAGTCCTCTCTTGGTAGATATTCAAACTCTCTTCAAATACCAAGGTAAAACAACTATCTTAATGCTTTTGAAACAATGTAAGACCTAGGGTTTACAATGAGATTAAGCTTGGAGCTTGTATACTCATTTCATTATTTGTATAATGTTTAGAAGTTGACAAGCAACCGATTTTAAACAAGGAAACAAGAAAGAAGTTTGTGAGGAAAAGAGGTAAATATGCTAACCTAATGTGGTTTAATGCCTTAGGAGAAATGAGCTTATAATGCTTGTTAAAACTACCTAAAGAGCTAATGGTAAATGACTTAGTGAAATGTTCTCAAGGAGACTAGTAAAGGACATATGTCTTGTTGTATGTATTTGCAGGTCAAAGGCATATATATTGTGGAAATTCAGTGTTTAAGATTTATGCACTTTAAGGGCCTAAGAGCCATGCATTTTAAGTGCCTAAGTGCCATGCAATTTAAATTATGCACTATATTGTGATGTAGTGTAAATTTGGTGAAACTTTGTGTGTGTGAGTGTTCTTGGTGAATTTAGGTGTTCTTGAGTGCTTAACGGAGAAAACAATGTGTTTTGGCTTAGTAATGTTCTAGGAGAATCCATGTCAAAATTTAGGAAATGTGCAAGAAGTTCTAAGTGTTTATATATGGTTTGGTGAACTAGAAATGTTAGAAATGACTAAGTGTTTTACTAGAGGAGAAACAATGTCCTAAGGTGTTCTAGGTAAACAAAAGGACTTAGACATCAACTAGGGTTTAGGTTGGTAAGAAATGATGCTTGGGAAATGATGTTAAGATGTGGAGAAAGCATTTTGGGATAGTAGTTATCAAAGGTGAGAAACACCATCTACAAACCTAGTGCGAAATGTTATAAGTGTTGGTGATTTTATAAGGAAATTGAGTAACAAGTAAAACATGGAACTAGGTGTGTTTAAGATGATATTTTGGCATTAGAATATACCTAGGAACATTGGGAAGTTTGTACATTTAATGGAGGTGGAGAACTAATGCAGCAAGACTTGAAAAATGCATTTTTAACAATTCTGTAGCTTTGGTCCGGGACCTAGGTCTTGGGTCATGTCCCGGACCAGGTATGTAAAAAAGGTCGAGAGTCACCTAAGGTTGTCGTCCGGGACTTAGGCCTTGTATAAGGTCCCGGACCACCCCATTTAAATAGGCCGAGAGTTGAGTTAGCTATTGGTCCGGGACTTAAGATGAGGACCAAGTCCCAGACCACTATAAAAACTTAATTTTAGGTTATTAAATGATGTCTAATGATAGGGATACGTTAGTAATGATATTATAAGGTTATATAAGACATGTTAGGAGTGTTATAATGGCATTTTAAAGGATGAGAAGTTAAAACAAAATGTGGAAATGAGATAACTAGAAATGTGAAGTAGTAATGTTATCAATGGACTAGTGCGTTAATTAACCAACGTTACTAAATGTGTATAGGATTCTCTCAAGGTGGAAACCAGTCGAAGCAAGGACCAAGGTATGGTTTTCTTGCAGTCTGTTGTCTACCGGTTTACACCGGCTTGTGTGTTGTTTGTATTCTGTGTGTTTATGACCTTGTAAGACTTAAGGCATGGAAAGAGTTTATAGTTGTTATTATTATGATGTTGTATTATTGTGACTCCTTTCCCTTGGGTGTGTCTAACTAGACCTGAACACTTGCTTGTGTGTTAACTTAACAAGTTCATTGTGAGACTCTAACAAGTGCTAACCGGGGGAGTGAGGAGTCCGGTCTGTTCCGGCCACGCGTGTGAGGATGGGAGTCGATGTCATAACCGGTTCGACTCTCTTTGTGTATGCTAGGGTTGTTTTCCAATTTGGTTTCAACCTTCCCTTAGCTTATCCAAGACTATTCTACTGACTCAAGTCGGGCCACAGGGGCATACTATGTTGTTTCGGTGTGCTTGGGATTACTATATCCGACACACCTTGGGGTTAAGTTAACCGTTCAAATTAACAGGACGGTAACGTGTTATGTAACGAGCTTAGTATGAGATTGGCAACAATCTCTAGGCTCACCATGTATACTAACTATGGTGGAAGGTTCCTTGTGTGAACCGTTCTTGTGGTGCTATGTGTGGTTGTTGTGCTATGCAATTTCCCTTGCTATGCTGTGATATGTATATGTTGGATGTTTAAAATCAATACCATGTAATCATGACAATTGGTTTGCGTGTATCCGGTATGGGCTGCGCGTTAACCATACCAGCGAAGGTTGCTGACCCCCTCTGGGGGCTCTGTTTATTTACAGGATGAGGATCGAGGAAGCGGAGTGGCTTTAGATCCTAGGTGGTAGGAATACTTTTGGTTATTTTGGATGTTGGGCCCGGGATGCGCCTGTGCTCCCGTGGCGTTATATTTTGATACCGTCTGTTGACAGTGGCGGATGTTTACAGTTTACAGTTGGAATGTAATTAAATACTCGGTATTGTCGGTTATGTATATATGTGGATGTTAGGACCTAATGCTCGGGAGTCTGATCATCAGACCGATACTCTTGTATTTATTCTGCCTAGTTAACCACGTGGGTGGTTAATGGCGTTGTAGCACCGAACCGTTTAGTTATTGTTAGCTGTTTATTTCCGCTGCGATTTCGGTTAGTTGATAAGTGTGTTGTAGGGGTGTTACACACCCCAATCCACTCCTCAAAATCCTCACGCGGTGTTCCCTTTGTCTTCTTCCTCCTCCTCTCTTCTATATAACCCAGTACTTCTACATCAAAGAAATCATCAATCAATCCCATCCATAATCCATCGCTCACACCACAATACGTACCACACCTACGATCCATTCCATCCTCTTATCCCCCACTTCTCCATTTTATCTTATCTTCTTTCATTCATTAGCCTTACGCTGTTAGTTTCCAGAGAACCAACGAAGAAATCGATTGGCCTTCTGTTCGTTCTCCTTCGTTGGTTCCGACTATCTTATTTGTTATGTTGTTTTACTGTATAATTATGTCTGAGTAATAAACTTAGCTTCCCGGGTTGGAAGCGAGCCTGTTTTATATAATTGTTTTATGTAAGCTTTCCAGTATAATTTATCTAAGCAGTATTTTGATTCTTGTCCTTAATGCGCTTTAATCTTCTTGTACAATTATTAAAGTGATATTTGTAGTTCTTTGTTAAAATGCAGTGCTGAGACAGGGTTCTAGACATAGGAAGTCAAACGGTTAACGACTAGAAGCGAGTTTTCGCCTATAGGTTGATCTATCTCCAATAGGAATTATTAATAATGCGATTAATTTATAATAACTTGAGCAAGGATTGCGCTTGTTGTTTAAATTAGTCAGGGTTTATTGTACAAGGACTAGTCAATAAACTAATTAAGATTCCTGAGTTTATTGCTAAAGTGGGAAAGTTATATTGATATAATTGGATAAAACAGGTGAGCAGAACAACCCGGGATGCTCTTTAAAAACACAAAAAGATTTACAATTTCTATTTCTTTTCTGTTTTAATTAATTGTTTTTATTATTGTCTTATGAGTTAGCTGTTAATCATACTCTCCTTAAAAAAATAAAATCTGTTTAATAGAAATCTCAGTTGATTTACTACACTATCAGTTATCCACAGCGAGATCCCCAAGAGTACGACAACCCACAATTCCACAATTCCGTAAAACGATAGGTACACTGCCTAAGTGGTAGAAGTAGTCACTATTTCTTCAAACACATGATGAATCTTCTGATGTACTAAACTCTGCCTAAGAAACCCCTGATTTCCTTTTCGGTCTTCGGAGGAGACATTTCTTGAATGGCTTTTATCTTATCTGGGTCTACCTCGATCCCTCGGGTTATAATCATGAATCCTAGGAGTTTTCCCCCGTTACACCGAATGTACATTTTCCGGGTTGAGCTTCATCTAATATTTTCGCATCTGAAACTTTCTCAGGTTTGTCAAGTGGTCCTTCCGTTGGGCAGCTTTGACGATCATGTCGTCTACGTATACCTCCACTTCCTTGTGAATCATATCATGCAATAGTGTAGTAGCAGCCCGTTGATACGTGGCTCCGACATTTTTCAAGCCAAATGGCATGTTTACGTAACAAAAGGTCCCTCACTATGTAATAAAAGATGTTTTTTCCTGGTCCTTTACAGCCATTCGGATCTGATTGTAACCTGAGAATCCATCCATGAATGACAGTAGCACATGTTAGGTTGTCAACAAGGATATCAATGTGGGGTAAGGGAAAGCTGTCTTTGGGGCTGGCCTCGTTTAAGTCCCGAAAGTCAATACACACTCATACCTTTCCATTTTTCTTTGGAACGGCTACGATATTGGCTAACCAATCGGGGTAATTGACGACCCGAATAAAGCCAACACGTAACAATTTCTCAACTTCTTCTTTCACTTTCAGTTGATGCTCAGGTTTCATTCTTCTTAAACGTTGTTTCTTAGGTTTGGCATTGGGATACAATGGTATTCGATGTTGGACAATGTCAGGGTCGATCCCAGGCATGTCCGCGTAGCTCCAAGCAAAAACATCGACATATTCAATTAGCAGGGAAGTCAAGTCACATTTTTCTGTTTCACTCAGGCCCAAACCGACTTGCAAAGCATTGGGGTTATCAGGTATTCCGATATTTATTGTTACAGTGTCCTCTACAATCTGGGTGTGGGTGGAATACTGTTCTGTGGGAGGCATATTCTCCTTATTATATTCTTCCTCTTCGGCCTCAAGAATTTGCAATGAATCAAACGTTTGAGAAGAAAGAATGGACGAATACTCTGAACAGACTGAATTTCCATTAATATCCGATGAGCTTCGGAGCTCTGAGATTGTTAGAACACTTCCACCATTTTTACAAGTAAAAATAAATGGTGGCGATCCTCCTCCTAGTCTAATTCTATTTGCGTTGTCGATGTCTTCATTACACTTTTAACTGCATTCATCACTAGTAACACTGCCATCACTACTGCTACTATCATCGCCACTACTAACTAGACTAACTACGTAAGGCTCCTGGGGAATCAGCTCCTCTCTTATGATAGACAAAAAGACACGCTCCATGGCCATCTACCAAGGGTGCGGGGTCCTTGCTGACTGGTTTGATCGTGACACTGCCCTCCGCTGCATCCTCGGGCATTCCTTGGTCGCATCCCTTGTCGTCATGGTCTTCAAGGCATGAGTTGAGGGAGAATAAAGTGGTCCACCAATTCTCCCACTCCATTGTCTCCTGATTTCCCTGAGCTTGAACTGCTTTCTACTTATCACAACTCACAGACACGCATGATTCAGAATTAACTGATAAGAAAGAGTCCACGAGAGTTCTCACATGTGAATCAGTCAACTTCATAACTGGCATTTCTGTAAACCCTAACCCGGCTCCTCGACCTCCAACATATGTTGTTAATGGCTCCGCCATGCCCTGCAGCTCCTTGCCTAATCCATTCCCATGTTTGTAGCCCATCCGAGACATCATGTACTGCGATGCGGAGCTATAGACACTAGGGTCGAAGTAGAGAGGAGTGATGAGAGAAGTTTGACTTACCTGCGAATTTGGCCTCACCACTGTGAAGCCCCCGAGCGTCAACTCTCGACCCCCCGATGTCTTAATCTCAAATAGTTGGACTCAGCTCTAGCCTCACCCAAAACCTCCACGACTCGCCCCCCGTGCTTGATTATTAGCTTCTGATGAACGATTGAGGGGACTCCTTTAATCTGATTGATGAACTCCTGCCCCAGCAGAAGGTTGAAGGTAGAGGATATATCTATGACCATTGCTTCAATCGTCAGGGAGACATCCTCGATCAAGATCGGCAGCGAGATGGTTCCCAAAACCTTCCTATGGATGTTGTCATAGGCACTCAACGTCATGTCTATCGGCTTGAAGCCGTTGAGTCCCATATGACGGGCTACGCGGAGCAGGCAGACATTCACTTCGGCCCCACCATCAATTAAAGTTTTTGGGACCTGGAATCCCCCAGCTTTTACAGTTATGTAGAGGGCCCTTCCCGATTGATGAGGGATTTCATCATCGGTGAATGTTATGGAGAGGTCAGGAGTCCGGGATAGGTGAGCTATGATGTTTTCAACTGATGCCGGCCGCCTCTTGTCCATTCCCAAATGCCGAGCTACTGCATCTTTGTGCTCTTCTAAAATTGTCAGCAGGGACCAGATTGTGATGGGTATGCTGGTAGTCTTCAGTTTTCTCAACAATTCTTCTTCTCCCACCAACTTGTTCTCTGACTCATTAAGAGTAAGGTCATGGACTTTCTGCTGCAGTGTTTCTCGCTCCTCTGCGAGCTCAGCGGGCTTGAAATGCCTTCCTAAGCGGGTTAAGTGATTGATTTTTTCAAAGTCATCATCATGTTTTTCTTCACCTGCTATCAGAAATGGTGCTTTAATAGAGGTTATAGCCGGTGGATTTTCATCTTCGTCGGTGATCATGATGACATTGCACTCAGAGATTCTCCTTCCTCGCCTTTCGACAATCTTCTGCCGGCACCATGCTTCTACCACCTCCAACGCTTTCATGGCTTTATACAGCTCCAGGGCTTCAAAGTTTAGCCCCACCAGTATCTCGAGATTCTTTTCCATATGTTGACTTACTATCAGCAGAGTGACTATGGACACCCTTCCTTGTCCTACTAGATGTTCAAATGTGTCTCGCATTTCATGCGTTATAACTAGATACTCTCCTGATAAATGCGGAATTTATCTATTTTTATATGGTTAATGTGATTAATATTTTATTAGTTTATATGATAAATTCCTTACTTATATGTTATTTTATGTTATATTGAAGAACTACCCTTACTCGTGGGTTTGTGCTAAAACAAACAAAATTCAGAGACATGTACAGGAGCACAATATGCTACACGTGAGCATTGGTTTTTGACGAGCCATGCATGCACACGGGCCATGCATTCACAGGTGGACTGTTTCCAAATTAAGAAATATGGGCTTTCAACGTGAACAAGAATGGACCGACATATACACGCCAATGATGGGCGCAGACATATACATGGACTCATGAGCATATCTCATCCCTGGGCCGATTGGAGACAATTTTTGACGGCTTCGAATGACAGAACCCAAGCCGCAAATATAAGAAGAATACAATAACATGTGTATATAACATGGAACGGTAGTTGAGATATATACGAGGCAATAGAGAGAGGATACGACAAGACTTCGTTTGGGATGTGAACATACATACATGCTCTCTCGACAAACTCACGCACGAAGTTAGACAACAGAGAGGCGCAGACTTCCGCATGGGCCATTCAGATTTCCAAGGCGCAGACATTTTATACAGAGGCGCAGTCCTTTGTTACTGCAGACAAAGATGGTAGGCGCAGACATTATTTTCTCGGGCTGCAACATGGACCGCATGGACAGAACGGTGGGCATGCATGGACTCGCGGAGAAGTATAAAAGCCAACCGACAAATATCGGACTACATATGTTATCGATCACTACATCAGGAGGCCCATTATTCATTAACAACAATCAGTTATTATCAAACTGGGGCTGCACGTGAGGATGGAGATTGTTTTTGTCAACCGACATTAAATGGAGACCTGGAACGAGTAAGAGAGTAGTGCACATGCAGGCATGTTGAACATGGCCGACAATACATGTTGGAGGCGCAGATAATGTGCAGGCGTAGACATTAACGAGCCATGCACGATAAAACATGATGGGCTGATGATGAAATCGTCATTGTTTACTAGCTTCAGACGACAATTAATTCTCAAAATGACAGGCACGTGAAAGAAAGCTTGGGGCGGCTAACATCTTGAATCCATTAAATTAGAGGCGCTGCATATATATATATATATATGGGTACAGACGGAATTGAAGGGGAATTCTCAACCCTAGCGTCGCCGAGTTCAAGACAGAAGAGGGTCTTGGAATTGTTCGAGACGGAAGAAGAGGGAAACTAGACAGCAACACAGACAGACCGGAGCAGAAGACAGAGACTGGATTCATCATCGTTCTCCAATTAGATGACGTTTTCTAATCTCTTTACTATTGTTATTATTTCCTTGTCTCCGATGTCTGAATAACTGTTAAATTTCGGTTTGCTATGTAATCCAAATTCAAGGTTCCATTATCTTTGTGATTTACCATTTTAACAGATTAAAGTGTTGTTCCTTATTTATTATTAAAATCTTGTGATTTGGCCAATTACTGGATTTTATCAGTTTATCTGCTTATAAGTGAGAACTGCGGTAGATAATAGACAACAGGAACAGCACCGGTTAATTTAGAGATGGTAATTCCTCTAGGATATTAACTGATCATTAAACTGGATTATTCTTAAAGCTGTTAGCAATTAGTAAATTTGTAACAAGAGTTAAAATTTATTAGCTGTTAATTAGATTCCACCGAGCGGGAGACCGAACGTGGAATATTTCAGATCTGGGATTTTAGTCTAAATTTTGGTGAACACATCAAGAAAGGAACCGAAGAATTAGGAGGATTAGTAAACCGGAATTTTCCCTTCTCATTAATTCAGAAATATCATTATTTTGCTCATTATTGCTCTTGCATTTATTATCCTTGTTCTTATTTACATTTTGTTTCTTTACCTAGTAATTCAACAAACAAAACCCCCCTGTTACTTGAGTAATTTTATTAGTTTGTTCTTAAATATTGATTAAACTAAAACGCTGCCTCCCTTGGATTCGATAACCTGGAGGGACACTTCTAGGAAAACTTGCTATAATCGACCGGTATACTTGCCGTTAGGTTTTTACCCAACATCTCCCATCATGGGTTGAATGTCGTAACGAATTTCTGGACGGGGGGTTCGGAATGCATCAAGTACCGGTGACAACATGATTGGTAGAGGCATGCTTTGGGTGGCAGGCTCAGAGGAACTTCCGATGGCATTTATTTTCACAATCCTTCCCAGGTCTGATTCTCCTTCTTTTTCCCTCACCAGGCTTATCATGTTCAGATGTGATGGGATTGAGTTATTCTGAGTGTTGGAAGTGGTCTTAGGGAATTGAACTTCCCCTGCATCAATCAGATCTTGTACCGCATGACGCAACGCTCTACTATTATCTAGATTGTGACCCTTCATCTGGTGATAGTCACAGAAGCTGTTTATGTCAGACCCGAGTTGGATGATCCCAGGTTTAGGGTTTGGATGCTTCAAAAGAAAGCCATCTTCTCTTAACTTCTTGTATGCTTTACTCAGGGGCATTCTTAAGGTTGAATACTGACGTTGGGGTCGAGTTTGGTAATCACGAGGGGGAGGTGTTGCCCTGTAATTCTGGCCTGATCCAGAGGACTATGCCTGGTAAATACCTACCCTAGGAGAGGTAGGAGGTGGGTAATCGGTGAGAACTCAGGGTTGTACTTGGTTCACCGGTGGTGTTGGGACAATCTTGTTGTTGTTATTGCTGTTATTGCCGTTGTTGTTGTGATTGTTGTTGCTATCACGGTTCTGATGGTATGAAGTTCTAGATCCTGATCCAGGGAGGTTCAACCCTTTTAATCTTCCTGCCAACGCTAACTCTTCGGCAGCCAAAGCAGCAGCAGCAGCTTTCAAATGTTTGAAGTCACAAATCCCAAGGGACTTGAGATGATCTGCATAAGGGTTTTCCAGACATGAGGTGATTATTCTGATCTACTCATCTTCAATGGGACGGTCGATCATCTGGCCGGCTACCTCCCTCTATCGGGTGATAAATTCAATAACCGTTTCATCACTTCTCTGTCTCATTGTTTCAAGATCTCTACGAGTGATTCCTAGATGGGTGTTGTAACTGTACTGCTCCACAAACTCTTGATAAACATCCTCTAGTTTCTTTCCGGAGAAATCCAGTCTCGACACCCATGTATGAGAGGCTCCTTCAAGATAGCTAGGAAAACAAATGATCTTCATGTCATCGTCAAGGCCATGCATAGTCATAACTCTGTCAAATTGGGCAAGATGGTGTCTAGGATCTCCTTTCCCAGCGTACTTGGAGATTTCTGGCAGTGTTAGATTCTCAGGCAACTTGGAGCTTGGCTTCAATCGGAAATGACAGAAACCCAACATCTTTGCTCGCTCTCCGAGCTGCATTTCTGCCAGTAACTCTTCCTTCAGGGACTTCTTCATTTAACCGAAGTCAATTGGAAGGTGCTCAGCGGGTGGGGCTTGACTATAGCCATGAATCAACTGGTTAGACGGCTGTGGTAGCAATTGGGTATGGGGAATTGCTTCTTCGAAATGGACAGCATGTCCGGGGGCGGTGTACTGATATGGCCTCATCTGCATGGCGTCAGGGAGTGGCGAATTAGGGTAAAAGTTTTCCAGTGGCTTGGCCCAGCTGAGATTGGCAGTTTGGGCAGTGATTCCAGTAGGCGGGAGCGGTAGTAATTTGGGGAGGTAGTCGGCTGGGTTGTGGTTGTGGTCAGAATCGGCGGTGGCATGGGGGCCCCGGATAACAAATCAGTTGCTTGAAACATTGTGGGATGGATGATGGCATGTTCATTCTTTGATTGTGGTGTGAGATTGAATACGGGGTTTTGGGTGAATGTAAGCTTCGGTGTGTCGTCGATGTAATCATCGTCAGCATCAGTAAAATATGGGTCTTTCCCCTTGCTTGCTCTTTCTCTGCTTAACTGTTCCTCCAACCGTTCGATCGTCTGCTTCATAGCTTTTTCATTTTTTAGCGATTGCTGCAACATTCGATACAGAACATTCGGATGAGGAAGATTTGCAGCACTGCCACTGGCCCCTACAGCCACACTTGCGCTTGCTTCAGCAGCTGACGCGACCGTGGTATTTTCAGAAGTAGTGGGATTCATCATGCTTGGGTCCATAGTGTCTGATGAGGCTTCGGTCGTGGTATCGCTAGCCAGCCTACCCCTGGAGTCTCTCCTCCAAAGTCGAGTAATGTTGGAAGACTGGTTCGGAATCCGACTCAAAAATCTTCACAATCTGCTGTCGACGGTACTACCGCGGAATAGCATAATGATTATTAGTGTGATTGCACATTTGAAAGAAGGTAGAAAGAGAAAAGGTCATCCTCATTGTTTGTGTAAAACGTTTGCAAATGTAGGTTTTCTATAATACTTGATTTGTGAAGAAAAGGTGCACGAGCCTAGTTTCCATTTCCAAAATAAAAGCCATATTCGATTACTTAACCGCAATTGCATGTGTCGGGGAAAAGGGGGTTACATTTAGAACCATAAGGGGGAAAATGTTATGTCATTTAATAGCCATTACATAACCGAGTTCCACATAATAAGGGGAATGGGGAGTTACATCCGAATTCAAAAGGGGAATTACACCCAGATAACTTAAACAGTAATTACATAATCGATACATCTGAATTCAAAAAGGGATTACATCCAGATAGTAAAGGGGGATGGGGAGTTAAATTCAGATTCTAAAAGAGCTAACATCCGCTAGTCATGAAACTAACACTCAATAGCGAGTGGAGGGCAGATCAGCCGATGATCTTCTTTCACTTCAATTCTTCTCGCCCCTTCTTCCTTAACTGGTTCTTTGTCAGCGCAGGCTATAAATTCACAGCAATTGAAGGGTGGGGTCTTGATTAGTTATTGGTCGATCAAGGGAGTATGGGTACTTCTCTATACGATCCACTCGTTTCTCTAACCAACTCTTATAAGAGTCGCTCAAACGAAAGTCTGTGTCCCTCTCGTCAAAGATGGCCCATTTGACCCTAGTGTCATAGGCTCGGGTTATGTGGTTAACCGTTGGGTCTGTAAAACGGAGATCCTTGAACTTAGACATCTCTGCTCCTGGGATAGTCTGCTCTCGCTTGAACTGTCGCATCACCCTAAGTAGGAAAATGTGATGAAGCGGTCTAGGCCGATTAGGACCAAACTGTTATGTTCTGCTGATCTGACAGTACCTCCTTGGACATCCCAATCATTGATCACCCAAAGGATGTGGGAATGGTAACGAACATCTCTAAAGAAGGCCCTTCATCCCTCTTTTGGCTTCTCAACTTTCTTCCTAGTGGTCAGAAAGGTTCCCATGTTTACTGTCTCGAAGTTTGATAAGATCGGCACCCTCAAATGGTCGAAAAGCCAAATCTGCAGTAGCAATGCACTTCCTATAAAGAATGTCTCACGGATGCCTGCTTCCTTCCAACGATCTAGTCCCTTGACTATTTCGGCTACCACATAGGTCCCAATGCTGAGTCCATCTTCGTAAGCTTTTAACAAATAAATGATCTTGGGGTTCATTCTCAGACCGCTCTACCGGAAGAGATGTAACCCCATGATACAAAGATCCAACACACGTCTCTGGGTCCTTAGTGGACGGTACGGCTTGCAGAAATGATCAAGGAGGTCTTTTAAACTCAGACTCATGCCTCCAAAACTTTGTACTTCAGCAATGTCTACTCCAAGAAACTTTGCTGCAAAAGCTGGCGTTTCTGTCCGGTCAAATGGTATACGGGGCATCTTTTGGTGAGGTTTGATTTTCAAAAAGCATCTGCTTCAGCTGGTAGCATGGTCAACTCCTCAACAGCGAATCGATAGAGGTGGTCTTCTGGATCCCAATGGGTGACCGATTCGTATAATGCCTCATAATCAATGTTTTGCCTGATGCCTAAGTGAGCCAGGCTTAAGAAGAGGGGTTCTCCGATGTCCTTCATTCCCGCACATCGACTCTTCAAATTAATGGCAAACTCTGCTTCCTGAGCATGCTCTTGCTGGTAAAGGGTAATACGGGCTTGTTCTCTCGCTGCTGCTTCCTTCCTTCCTTTTGCTCTAGGGCGTCTCTTTGTCTCTTCCTCTCTCCTGGAACTGGTACTAGGCGGTTCATCATGATTAATCCCTGCAAAACCGAGGTAGAGGAAAAGAGAAAACAAGGGGAAAGAAAGTGGTGTATAAGATTGGGGAAGCGCAATTAGGTAATGTGAATATGGCTAATATTTCAGAAATGAAAATGAAGAGAGGAACTTTTTTTGGAAAACAGTAAGGGTTTTAAAACATTTTTCTTGAGAAAACCTTTAAAGTGTGTTTTCAGAAGAGTGTTTTAAAAAATGATTTCACAAGGTATTGAAAAATTCGTAAGCGACATTGAAAGAAAGATTCTGAAGGAGGTTTTGAAAGCATGATTTTTATTAAAGGGGTTGAGCACATGTGCAGAGCGTAACGTAAATAGCGGCTATGTTTGATGTGAAGCTGTAAGTATTAGTGTTGGGATAATCACTTTCCAGGTCAATTATGATTCCGTCTCACCGGGGGAACCGTCGTCCCTTCACTGTCATCTCTCGGGGTTTTTCTCTGCTATTCCCCTTGTGAGGCACGTCATATAGAAAGTCTGGAGTGCTTAGGTTCGAAAGGTCAGGATACCGGAGATGATAAGGAAACATACGCCACGACCAGTGATGATCCGACAACACCCTACTTTTCGGGAAACTCAGGGAAGTATTGCATGGGAACGGGTCTCTCGTCATCTGCACGGTCAGGTGTGTCTAAAGTCCAAATTATTCACTGACTATGTTGTGCCATGTATGGGTATCCGGTAAATACGGGATCCTCTATGGACGTGTAGCGTGATATTGGGCTTTAGAGACACCCGTGGTGCAGAGGAACAATGGAGAACTAAGCCCATGCAATCTTCAAGGTAAGGCAAAGGGTGGTCAGACTGACGGCATACAAGGGGGTGACTACCCATAAGCCCATCTTAGACACCGGATAAGGCAGCTGGGCACTGAAGGCTCATGGCTCGCTATATGCTAGCTTAGACTGGGGTAATGAAGGATATTTTTTGGATCATGAGCCTCAAAGCGTTAGTTGGAGACCATACCGCCTCGTGGGTTTGTTCACTGAGAGAGTGACCCAGCTCATGGGGAATCAACCGTGGACCGGTTGTGTAACGACCCAAAACCGGCCTAGGAGTTAGGGCCGTTACACGCCGCGAGTCTACTACCTAACGTCGCAAGGCTCTAAACGAAACGAATCCCAGAACCGAATAACAAACTTGAATAAATACCAAAGAGTTTACAAGATCCAAAAGCTTATAAGTCAAATACAAAGAGAGAGGCCGAAGGCTACACAAAGTACTAGAGCGTCCAAAGCGCAAGCACAAAAAGTTTAAAGACACATAAAAATAACGAAGCTCCAGAAGGGGACGAGAAGAGAAGATCCCACGAGCTCAATCTGCAACAAAGTAAAGGGGTGAGCTAAACAGCCCAGCAAGCAGAAGACTTCCTCAAGGAAGCCCACTCAAAACAGGAGCAGAAGAATACTTATAAACAGAGAGGATAGCGGAGTCAATATAAATAGACAGAATGAAGCCACAAAACAGCGGCAGAGCAGAACGGAATATCACTTCAAACACAGTCGGACCTTCAGATCAGAAACAGAAGAGTGGGACACTAGTAACAAGCTAACACAACAGAAGGACTCACGTAAGGTCCTATGGATCCGAGGATCCCACAACAGAAGCCGTAGAGACAGCTAACAGACCCGTCGGTCAAATAACGTCCTAAGGGAGACCCTAAGGAGTATAAAAAGAAGGAATTCCTGCGCAGCATGCTACGGGACAGCCCGACCCGACTATCCAAGGCTCAGAAGCAAAGTAACTAGGTCCCAAAACCAAAAGCTCACAAAACAGATCTTAAGTGCATAAAAATGCATATAAACAGCATAAGAAGCTTGTACACAGATAGGGGAATCTAACCCCGCAAACGGAACTCAAAACGGAGCTAAAACGAAGGAGTTACACTCAAAACAGTGGCATGTCCGAACTTGCGTCCGACCTTGCAAGTTCGGACAGAGGCCGAGAATCAGAGGTCGCGGAGATACAAATGTCCGAACTTACGTCCGAACGTCGAAGTTCGGACGTAAGTCGAGAGTTAAAAGCCGGAACCATCTTCGTGTCCGAACTTGCGTCCGACCTTGCAAGTTCGGACACACGTCGAAACTTTTACGAAAAATTCATCCTCACGTCAGGTCCGAACTTTGAAGTTCGGACCGATGTTCGGACACTTCAAAACCTTCAAAAACAAAACGCGCCCGATGCACTGTCCGAACTTACAAGTTCGGACAGACGTTCGGACAGCGCGAAACTGACGAAATCCAGAGCGATCAGACGAGCTGAAATCAGTCAAAAAATCACCATAACTCACACAAAACTCACAGAATGGTAAATCTGTACCCTTGGGGGCTTAGCCAAACGATTAACAACGCAAAACCAATGAGAAAACACACAAGCACACACGAAATCGGATACGAAACAGATATTAAAATCAATCCCCGAGGGTGAGCAAACTACCCCGATTCCATCCCCACTTACATGAATTCGAAGCGCTGATTCAGTCCACACGTTACCAGCAACTCAACGAACAGAACACAACAGAGGAGACGCACAATGCACCACTGAATTCGCAGAGAAGAGACCCAAAATCAGAAAACTGCCCTCTCAAAACAGAAGCGGAAACCATCGGAATCGAAAGGAAAAACCAAACCTGATTGCAGAGGAGAAGAACCAAACAGAAGCAGCAGCAGAACCGACCACAAACGCAGCAAAAAAGATTCACCGAAGACAAAGTGCTCACCAAGGAAGAAGAGAGAGGAGGAGGCAGAAACTGTCGCGAGGAGGAAGAACGCACGATTTGAAAGTTAATCGTGGATTGAGAAATAAAATAAATGACTTATCTACCTTAATAAGTCTCACCAAAATAAAAGAGGGGAAAACGACCTCCTTGCCCCCGTCTTTTAATTAAAGACTCCGGTGTCCCATCAGCTAATCCAAAGTAACACATAACATAAGCAATGATATAAACCGAAATGTCATGAAATCTGAAAACGTAAAATACGGAGTATTACATCACTCCCCCCTTAAAAGGAATTTCGTCCTCGAAATTCAACATACCTCACTGCTCGAAAGGGAAGGAAACTTAGCACGCAACTCCTCCTCGAGTCCCACGTCGCCTCACGCTCGGACTGTCAGACCACTGCACTTAACCATAGGCAGTGTCTTGCTACGAAGCCGACGAACATCCCCGTGCTAAAATACGAACCGGAACTGCCTACATAAGTGAAATCATCTCTGAGTCGAAGCTGACCATAGTCAATCACATGCGAAGGATCATGTAGATACTTCCTGAGCATCGACACATGGAACACGTCATGCACTCCTGCTAGAGCTGGTGGCAATGCCAATCTGTAAGCCACGGCCCAACCTTCCCAAGCACCTCAAAAGGCCCTACGAACCGAGGACTCAGCTTGCCTCGCTTCCCAAAACGAACCACACCCCGAACTGGAGAGATCTTCAGGTACACGTGGTCTCCCACCTGAAACTCAAGCGGACGGCGTCTCTGATCTGCATAACTCTTCTGCCGGCTCTGGGCAACCAACAAACGCTCCCTGATAGTCTTAACTTTGTCCACAGCTCCCTGCACCAACTCAGGACCTACTATCGCCCTCTCCCGCAGGTCATCCCAACAAATAGGAGATCTACAGCGCCTACCATAAAACGCCTCATATGGAGCCATCCCAATGCTCGATTGGAAACTATTATTGTAGGCGAACTCAATCAAGGTCACATGCTGATCCCAACTGCCCCCGAAGTCGAGCACACAAGCCCTCAACATGTCCTCCAAAATCTGATTCGTCCTCTCCGTCTGCCCATCGGTCTGAGGATGATAAGCCGAACTGAAAGCCAAACTCGTCCCTAACGCCTTATGCAGGCTTCGCCAGAAGCGAGATACAAATCTCGGATCTCTGTCCGAAACGATCGTCGCCGGCACACGTGCAACCTCACAATCTCATCAATATACAGCCGAGCCAGGCGCTCAAGGCTGAAGGTCTTCCTCACAGGCAAGAAATGAGCTGACTTCGTCAACCGGTCCACAATCACCCATAGCGCATCGTACCCAGAAGATGTCCTAGGCAACCCCACAATAAATCCATGCCAACACTCTCCCATTTCCACTCAGGAACGGGAAGAGGCTGCAGAAGACCCGCAGGTCGCTGATGCTCAGCCTTCACCTGCTGACAGGTTTGGCAACGAGCCACAAAATCAGAAATCTCCCTCTTCATATTCGCCCACCAAAAGGATTCCCGGAGATCCCGGTACATCTTCACCCCTCCTGGGTGCACAGAATAAGGAGCTCCATGAGCCTCCTGCATAATCTCCCGCCTAAGGTCGCCTCCACTAGGCACACAAACTCTGCCCCTGAAGCGTAGACAATCATCGCTGGACACAGAAAACTCTGACTCCTGCTCATCTGCCAACTTCTCTCTGATCTTACACAACTCAGCATCAGCCTTCTGACCCTCTCTGATCCGCTCAATCAAAGTAGACTGGACCTGAATCGAAGCAATCATCCCAGCACGGTCAGACCGAAAACCCAAATCCCCATACGCTGAAGCTCAATAGCAGACCTCTGAACCCCTGACAACGAACAAGCAAGTCCAGGAGCACCCCTACGGCTCAAGGCATCCGCCACCACATTCGCTCTACCCGGATGGTAGAGGATCTCCAGATCGTAGTCATGTAACAGCTCCAACCAGCGCCGCTGTCTCAAATTCAATTCTTCTGCGTGAACAGATATTTGAGACTCTTGTGATCCGTGTAGACCTTACACGTCACCCCATACAAATAGTGCCGCCAGATCTTCAAAGCGAAGACCACAGCAGCTAGCTCCAAGTCATGGGTAGGATAATTCTTCTCATACGGCTTCAACTGTCGTGACCCATACGCTACCACCTTTCCCTGCTGCATCAGAACACACCCAGCCCTCTATGGGAAGCGTCACAGAACACCTCGAAGCCCTCTGTCCCAGAAGGCAACGTCAAAATCGGAGCCGAAGTCAACCTCTTCTTCAACTCCTGAAAGCTCTCCTGGCACGCCTCACTCCAATCAAACTTGACATCCTTCCTAAGAAGACGAGTCAAGGGAGATACAATTAGAAAAGCCCTCCACGAACTTCCTATAATACCCAGCCAATCCCAGAAAACTGCGCACCTCAGACACACTAGTGGGCTTCGCCCACTCCATAACTGCCTTAATCTTCTCTGGGTCCACTGATATGCCATCCTTCGAAACCACGTGGCCAAGAAACACCACTCTATCCAACCAGAACTCACACTTCTTCAATTTAGCATACAGCTCCTTCTCCTTCAACGTCTGTAGAACCATCCTCAGATGCTCCTCATGCTCCTCAGCACTCTTGGAGTACACCAAGATGTCGTCAAAAAACACAACTACAAAAGAATCCAAGAAAGGTTTGAAGACTCTGTTCATCATATCCATGAAGAACGACGGGGCATTGGTCAAACCAAAAGGCATGACCAAGAACTCATAATGCCCATATCGGGTCCTAAATGCAGACTTAGACACATCCTCGGCCTTAATCTTCAGCTGATGATATCCAGAACGCAAGTCGATCTTCGAGAAGACTGTCGCCCCTGCTAACTGGTCAAAGAGATCATCAATGCGGGGAAGAGGATACCGATTCTTGATGGTAACCTTATTCAATTCCCTATAATCAATGCACAATCTGAAGGAGCCATCCTTCTTCTTCACGAACAACACAGGTGCTCCCCATGGAGACACACTAGGGCGAATGAAGCCCTTATCCAGAAGATCCTGCTGCAGCTGCACCTTCAGCTCCTTAAGCTCTGCCGGACTCATGCGATAGGGAGCCTTAGAGATAGGCTGAGTCCCTGGCGCTAACTCAATAGAAAACTCCACCTCACGATCAGGTGGTAGTCCTGGCACATCGTCCTGGAACACCTCAGGAAACTCACACGCAATGGTTTATCCTCCAACCGGGATCCCTCCTTAACCTCAGGTACAAAGCAGAGAAACCCTGGCAGCCCTTCCTCAAGGAACGGACTGCCTGCATAGCAGACACCAACACAGGAGCACAAGGAATGGAATTCCCCACAAAAGCAAAACGGGTCTCACCCGGTCTATCAAACACAAACTCTCCTAGCTGCACAATCTATATGGGCATGGTGCTCTGCTAGCCAGTCCATGCCCAAAATCACATCGAAGCAAGACATACGCATAGGGATCAAATCAGCAGACAAGTTCCTATCCATAATCACTACCGGAACCGACTTACACACAGAATCAAGTACACAAGCAGGTACGCCACTCAGCGGGCTAGAAATACACAAATCCACATCACAGGGCACAGCAGACAACCCGAGACTACCCACTAAATCAGCAGACACAAAGGAGTGGGTAGCTCCTGAATCAAACAAGCAGAAAACTGGCTGAGAAGAGATCTGAAGAATACCTTACACAACTCGGCCTGAGTCACGGTCTCGCTCACCAGCTAGAGCGTACACACGAGCCTGGGTCTGGGGCTTCTTCTGATCAGCCTTCTGCCCGGACCCTGAACCAGCTCCTCGGCCCTCAGAACCGCCACTGCTACCTCCACCTCTAGCCTGTGGACACTGGGCAATGCGATGGTCTAGCGAACCACACTTGAAGCACGCCCCGGACTTCCTGTAGCACTCCGCCCAGGATGGAAACGGTCACACTCCGCACACTTCTCCACAGCAGGGGATGCTGATGAAGAAGACCCCGGTCTCCTCTATACTTCTTCTTCTGAGAAGAAGTCTGCTCACGCCTCTCGGGCTCCTCCACGCGACCCTTCCTCTTCTGGTCCTTGCCCTTATCGGGCCTCTGGTCCCTCTTCTCATACCGCTGCCTAGCCTGCAGCTCAGACTCCACCACCAACGCCACATCGGCCACATCCCTGAAGGTCTTGTGGCGAAAAGGTGCCACAGCAGCTCGAATGTCACCCCTCAACCCAGCCTCAAACATCCTAGCCTTCCGGTTATCATCCGGCTCAGGCACAAACTTCGAAAGGGAAATAAACTTCTCACATAGTCGTCCACTGACATCTCCTTCGTCTGGCGAAGTCTCCCATACTCTACAATCTTCTGATCCCTGAAGACATCGGGATAGAACTGCTGATTGAAGCAGCCCCTGAACTGCTCCCATGTCCATGGGTGGGGGTACTTCCCTTCGACCGATTTCCACCACTCCTTCGCCTCACTCTGAAACATGAAGGTAGCGAATCGACTTTCTGATCCTCCTCACATCCCATGACCCGCAGCAGGTCCTCAATCGCAGTAATCCAGTGGCTCGCCTCCTGTGGGTCGCCACTAGCATTAAAAGAAGGCGGCTTCAGCTTCAGAAACTCCTGAAGCGCCTTCACATTGTTGCCCCCCGCGTTACCGGCTCCTGCCGCCTGACCAGCAGTGGCCCCTACAGTCTGCAGCACCTGGGTCACCACCTGCTGCACAATCTCTGCAATGTCCCCCTGGGGAGCATCGCCTGCAGCTGTACCACGTCCTGAACGTCGGGGAGGCATACTGAAGATACAACATCAAAATTTATCAGAAACCATCAAGCATCAAACACAGACCTTTCAGACACCCACACATGCAGACAAAACCCCACAGCCACCAAAGAACGAGCAACCTGGCTCTGATACCACTAAATGTAACGACCCCAAAACCGGCCTAGGAGTTAGGGCCGTTACACGCCGCGAGTCTACTACCTAACGTCGCAAGGCTCTAAAGAAACGAATCCCAAAACCGAATAACAAACTTGAATAAATACCAAAGAGTTTACAAGATCCAAAAGCTTATAAGTCAAATACAAAGAGAGAGGCCCGAAGGCTACACAAAGTACTAAAGCGTCCAAAGCGCAAGCACAAAAAGTCTAAAGACACATAAAAAAACGAAGCTCCAGAAGGGGACGAGAAGAGAAAATCCCACGAGCTCAATCTGCAACAAAGTAAAGGGGTGAGCTAAACAGCCCAGCAAGCAGAAGACTTCCTCAAGGAAGCCCACTCAAAACAGGAGCAGAAGAATACTTATAAACAGAGAGGATAGCGGAGTCAATATAAATAGACAGAATGAAGCCACAAAACAGCGGCAGAGCAGAACGGAATATCACTTCAAAACACAGTCGGACCTTCAGATCAGAAACAGAAGAGTGGGACACTAGTAACAAGCTAACACAACAGAAGGACTCACGTAAGGTCCTATGGATCTGAGGATCCCACAACAGAAGCCATAGAGACAGCTAACAGACCCGTCGGTCAAATAACGTCCTAAGGGAGACCCTAAGGAGTATAAACAGAAGGAATTCCTGCGCAGCATGCTACGGGACAGCCCGACCCGACTATCCAAGGCTCAGAAGCAAAGTAACTAGGTCCCAAAACCAAAAGCTCACAAAACAGATCTTAAGTGCATAAAAATGCATATAAACAGCATAAGAAGCTTGTACACAGATAGGGGAATCCAACCCCGCAAATGGAACTCAAAACGGAGCTAAAACGAAGGAGTTACGCTCAAAACAGTGGCATGTCCGAACTTGCGTCCGACCTTGCAAGTTCGGACAGAGCCGAGAATCAGAGGTCGCGGAGATACAAATGTCCGAACTTACGTCCGAACGTCGAAGTTCGGACGTAAGTCGAGAGTTAAAAGCCGGAACCATCTTCGTGTCCGAACTTGCGTCCGACCTTGCAAGTTCGGACACACGTTGAAACTTTTACGAAAATTCATCCTCACGTCAGGTCCGAACTTTGAAGTTCGGACCAATGTTCGGACACTTCAAAACCTTCAAAAAACAAACGCGCCCGATGCACTGTCCGAACTTACAAGTTCGGACAGACGTTCGGACAGCGCGAAACTGACGAAATCCAGAGCGATCAGACGAGCAGAATCAGTCAAAAAATCACCATAACTCACACAAAACTCACAGAATGGTAAATCAGTACCCTCGGGGGCTTAGCCAAACGATTAACAACGCAAAACCAATGAGAAAACACACAAGCAACACACGAAATCGGATACGAAACAGATATTAAAATCAATCCCCGAGGGTGAGCAAACTACCCCGATTCCATCCCCCACTTACATGAATTCGAAGCGCTGATTCAGTCCACACGTTACCAGCAACTCAACGAACAGAACACAACAGAGGAGACGCACAATGCACCACTGAATTCGCAGAGAAGAGACCCCAAAATCAGAAAACTGCCCTCTCAAAACAGAAGCGGAAACCATCGGAATCGAAAGGAAAAACCAAACCTGATTGTAGAGGAGAAGAACCCAAACAGAAGCAGCAGCAGAACCGACCTCAAACGCAGCAAAGATTCACCAGAAGACAAAGTGCTCACCAAGGAAGAAGAAGAGAGGAGAGCGCAGAAACTGTCGCGAGGAAGAACGCACGATTTGAAAGTTAATCGTGGATTGAGAAAGTAAAATAAATGACTTATCTACCTTAATAAGTCTCACCAAAATAAAAGAGGGGAAACGACCTCCTTGCCCCCGTCTTTTAATTTAAAGACTCCGGTGTCCCATCAGCTATCCAAAGTAACACATAACATAAGCAATGATATAAACCGAAATGTCATGAAATCTGAAAACGTAAAATACGGAGTATTACAGGTTGGGGATCCCGTGACATCGTGGATAAAACAGGTGACACAGGAATGCATGTCCTAAGCTACCACCCAATGCACCCCACAATCACAATATAATATGAAAGCAGTAAATAAACTAAATGAAGTTAGCACCAACCTATGTACTAAGCGTTTTATCTTGAGATTTGTGATTCCAAATTGGTTTTTATTAACCTAAAGGGAAGTTAGCTTCATTCACACCTAAGTGTCTCTTTCTAATCGTGAGCTAATTATTAACCCAATTGTTGTCATGTTTGTTGAGGATCTAACAAATCCTATCTGTCCTCATCAGATACACACTTAAAGTGTGGAATAGAATAATCCTAAAGGCTTTGAAAAGAATCTCTTGAAGGTTTTGAAAGAAGTGTGAAGTACCGACAATTTTGAATGTAGTTCAGTCTTGCTTGAGTTGAGAAAAACTTACTCAAGTTTTCCCAGCAGAGTCGCCATTCTGGGAAAGTGATTTTTCGGTATGAGGGGGGGTCTATTTAAATATGATTCTTGACTGAAAAACCTAGATCTTAAAATGCCATTCTGTGGAGGGGTGAAAACCCGTTATTCTGGCATCCCTCAAATACCTACTACATCGTCCGTCTTTCCCAGAAAGCATAAAGGGGAGTGCAAGTGTGCACTACACCCGCTCTTAATGGGCTCCACCCGAACTTATGCCCTAAAGGCGAAAGTTGACTAGATTCGCCACCTAGTTTGACCTATGATAACTAGGAAGGAAGATCGGGTTCAAAGAACCATTAATTGAGTCTGAGGTTGTTGCCTATGAATAGGACTTATCGGATCATACCAGAGATTCTATTGTGGGTTCGCACTGGGTTACACCCCTTAGAACTGGCAACGACCACGACTTCGGATTGGTGCCCGAGGAAATCTCAGTGTCCAATTGTCGGGATTGCCTTCTTTCAAAACCTTATTAGAGAGATTCGATTAAATCCAAAGGATATGATTGAGGGGTATATGATTTTGAAGAGTTTGAAGAAATAGGCTGGTCTTGAAGCATCGGTTTGTGGGATTGGTCAAGGTGTTGAGAGGTTTTTGTTTATTTTCAAGGGGTATGAGTTTGTCTCGGCTTTTGTGGAGCTAAGGGCATTTTGGTCATTCTTGTGGGGTTAAGGGATGCTTGGATCATTTGTTGGAGTTGAAGATCTTCCCGGGTTAGTTAGGTTCAAATTTCGAAGTGGTTAGCCTTTTGAGGCGCTTTGTGAAGCCAAAGGTGTTAAAGAAGAGTTCAGGTTTTCAAGATGATTGAGTGCAGAAGAGGATACTCGGTTTGCAGGTGTTCAGATTTTGAAGGTGTTTTGGGTTTCAGATGACTAAGGTTGTTCGGGAGTATTCGGGAATTGGAGGTCCTATGTGACTTGGGGTTAGTTCAGGGAAGGATTAAGAAGTGTTTATGTGTCCTAAAGCTCTGGTGGAAGGGTTGGATTAGTTTATTCAGAGTTGTCTCTCTTAAAGTTTTAAAGCTGGAAACTCATTTTTTGTTGTAAAAGGGCGGATAATCCCGAAGGAATACCCTATGTACCCCCTCGAACACGACAATTAATTAATGGTAAGTGTCGAGGCTCGAAAGATGGGGCAATGAGTTTATGTCAAAAAATAGGATTTAGAGAGAAAACACCATGAATGAGATGTTCTCGGTCAAACCCTAATAATGTCTCTAACTCCTGGGTTTAAAACGTTAAAGACTGAAAACATTAAAATCGAGTGGAAGGGAGTTAGACGATTCTGAAATCCCGGCTGCAACTAGGAAGGTCGTCACTTCCCTAGCACCCCGCCTTGTAAAAATATAGGCTGCAATTAGGGGAGGTTTGTCACCCTAATGCCCCGCCTAAAGAGATCCAGCCTGCGACAAGGGAGATTATGACCCCAGTGCCCCGCCTCGGATTTTTATTTTGGAAGGGAGACAAGCGATGCCTAAGTAGGAAGAAAACGTGTTGAAAGTGTTAGACATTTCCCATTCCCCGAAAACGGTTTATTTTTTTGTTTCAAAGCTGAGTTTTGAAAAGAGTTTGAAGTTGTTCGTAATCTTGATAAAGAAACACCAATTTTGAGAGATGTTTTTAGGAGAAAACTTTCTGTATATGTGAGAATAACTTTTGCGTTCGAGAAGAGTTTTCTGTGATGTGAGAAAAGTTTTTCCTTTAAAATTCAACAAAATGGTTTCTTTTGAAACTTGATGAAGTTTGAATAAAATGATTGTTTGAAATTCGAAAGAAGGAGATTTTTTTTGTTTTTTGGAGTTCAAACGGGATTTACAAGGTAAATTTGAATTTGATTAATTGGATTTGGGCTTGGAATTGAATCAGTTTGGTCAAACTCGGATGGTCAAAGTTTGGTCAAAGTCGGATGGTCAAAGCTTGGTCAAAGTCGGATGGTCAAAGCTTGGTCAAAGTCAGATGGTCAAAGTTTGTCAAAGTCGGATGGTCAAAGTTTGTTAAAGTCGGATGGTTAAAGCTTGGTCAACTCTTAGACTTTTGGGGTTGATTTTTGAGACTAGGGCCGGTTTTGAATTGGGCCGGATACGAATTGGACATGGGCCGAGTCATGTAGGATTGAGCTGTGGGTTTTCTGGGCTTAGGCCATGGGTTTTGCGGGCTTGATGGATTGTGGGCCGAGGTTATGGACAGGGGTTGGATGATGTAGTATTGGGCCATGGGTTGGATGATGTAGTATTGGACCATGGGTTGGATGATGTAGTATCGGGCCATGGGTTGGATGATGTAGTATCGGGCCATGGGTTGGAAGATGTAGTATCGGGCCATGGGTTGGATGATGTAGTATCGGGCCATGGGTTTAGGTCATGTAGTATCGGGCCATGGGTTTGGGTCATGTAGTATCGGGCCATGGGTTTGGGTCATGTAGTATTGGGCTTCGGGTTTGGGCTTCGAGTTTGGGCTTCAGGTTTGGGCTTCGGGTTTGGGCTTTGGGTTTGGGCTTCGGGTTTGGGCTTCAGGTTGGGGCTTCGGGTTTGGGCTTCGTGTTTGGGCTTCAGGTTTAGGCTTCGGTTGGGCTTTAGGTTTGGGCTTCGGGTTTGGGCTTCGGGTTTGGGCTTCGGTTTTGGGCTGGTTTGTGATGGTGAAATTTTTGGACTAGACTTGTGCATTGGGGAACTTGACTTTTGGACCGGATCAAGGGGTTTGGACTTGGTTCATGGACTTTTGAAACCATGGGCCGGATTGGCTCCTTGGGGGTGGGCCAGCAATAGTTTTTATTAAGTTATTAAAAGAGAGAGGAGGCTTGGAATTTGACAAAGTGACGAAGAAAACAGAGAGACAATCCTGATTTTTGCTTTCTCTTTGATTGAAATGAGGATCAGAGAGGAGGTTTTTGGATCTGGACAGGATGGAATAATAAGGTTTATTAATCAATTGATCTTGATTATGGGTGTGTTGAGGGTAAAGGAGGATTCTACCCTCATAAAACGAATGAGAGACCCGTTAGGCATGGGGTGGTTTCACATCCTAAACCCTCCTAAATTAGCCTTAAGGGCTTGTTTTTTGATGTTTTTGTTCTTATGTACATATAAGGGTGGTTTGGGTGTTTTCTGAAGTTATAGGAGATTATTGCCTCACGAAACGAATGAGAGACCCGTTAGGTGTGGGGCGATAATACATTCTAAACTTTTATGTCAACTTAAGAAGTCCTAAGGGGAATAACTAGGTTTTAAATAGAGTAATCAAAGTCAAACAGTGAATAGAAATTCATAAGAAGAAAATCAAATGTAAGCGTGAATGTATATATAACAAAGAACAACCAAACATGAGTAAAGCACCACCCACAAGCGAGAGGAAAAAGCGAACTGAAGTCAAGTTACCAAACCAGGAAAATTTCAATCATCCTCTTCTTTGTTATTTGATGAGTGGAACTACTATCATAGTTAAAAAAAGACAGAGTGGTGTGCAGACTGTATATTGTGAGTGGTTGGAACTGGTGTAATTAAAACAATTGAGAAAGAAATTAATACTCAAAATATCCGTCGGGCTGCAAATAAAACCCGGTCGCAGTAGTAGTATAGTAAGACAGAAGCGGTCGGGGTCAAACCGTGGGACTTATAGCGAAATAATATAGTACTTAAGCTTGTCACAAAAAGGGGGGAATTAATTGACTTGTTTTTGTAAAGTAAAACAACAGATAAAATTAATTGAGTGGAAGATAAATTAAACGGGACTCCGGGTTCAGGTTCATATAATCTGATTAATTATGCTATCTCTACCGGTTTATTATAATAGTTTGGAAAATTCCTGTTATTATCTTAAGGACTAAATCATAGACTCAAAAGGACTCGTTTACCAGAAAGTGCTCGGTCTAATCTAGACTCGAGCAAAACACATGTAAACGGACATTAAGTGCGAGAAATTATATTTGCATCTGAAAATACTAACTTATTAAACCATAATAAGCTTTCTCCAGATTTACGGTTTAATTAACCTGTCTATTTATCACTGGTCTGATCAAAATAGACTTTGTAAAGCATTTTAATAAATTCATGAAATTTATTAAAAAGGCTAGAGATAAACTTTAATCGTAACAAACTATTTATTTTAACCGGTAGAAATATAGATTACATAATTAAACAAACTACAGCTAAACCTTCCCCCGGAGTTAATCCTCCTTAGCCTGACATATTAACTGGTAATATGACAGTCAGAGGTTGGACGTAATAATAATGCGGAGTTATAGAGGTGTGGATGGTGAATGGAGAAATGAAGAGAACGAAGAATGGAAAGTGTACATAGGAATTTGTATGTGGAATGAGTGATTTGGAGTGTTGAGTTCTGGGGATCGAATGTCTATTTTTTGGTTGAAGGTGCAGTGTGTTTATATAGAAGAAGGGAAGAGGAAGAAGATTGATTGGAGACAGAGCTGGAGACAGACGCGTGAGGGATTTAAGGTAGGCGCCTGATATTGCTGAAGGAGTAGATAGATATGTTTGCAGGCGCCAAAGAAAATTGAAGAAGACGGTCAGCGTAGTTGCAGCTCTATTTGTTGTCCGGTCTTATTTCCACGGACACATCGTGTCCTTGCTTCTGTCCGCCCCTTGTCCGCCCAAATATCATCGGACGTGTTGTCCTCGTCCGGCCTAATCTCCGCGGACACGCCACGGTTGAGGAGCATTCTCGTCCGGCCTTACTTCCCCGGACAAGCCACGGACACGCCAGTCTTGTCCCGCCTTTTTCACTCGGACATGCCACGGATGTCTCTAACACATCGATCCGTGTCACGTCCGGCCTTTTATCCCCGGACGTGACCCGGACGTGTGTATTTGACTCGTTTTCTTTTGCGAACTTTGACCGGCTCTAGATTGTTGGTTTGGACTCCGTTTTTCGACCGGTTTACGCCTACGCGTTTGTCTCTTTGTCTACTTGGCTCCTAGCTTGGTTTTCCTCGTGTTTAACCAATAAATTTGTGAGATAACCAATAAAACATAAACTAGAGGAAAACTAATCAAAGTGGAGAAATGAGCAAGAAAAGTGCTAATATAATATATGAAATACACCTATAAAACATGCTCATTTGGACACTTATCACACCCCCACACTTATCTTTTTGCTTGTCCTCAAGAAAAACCATGTACCCAAGTAAGTAGGGAATGTTCAATACTAACAAATATTATTATGAAGGGTATGATAAGGAGGTGAACAGTTCATGATCTTTTTAACTTTTTGAGGAGTATGATCCATCAGCTGCTGGTGGCATAGGTGTACTCAAGGTAAAATAAAATTAGAGTTTCGGGGTATGATCCAAGGTGCTTCAATGCTTCTTAGTTTAGGTGACTCTGAGAACTTTTACCATGGCCAACTTCTCTCAAGAATGGGCATTGAGAGAGAAAACAAAAGGAAAAATAGATTTATGCATTTGTTTCACTTTTGCATAAGGGATGAGAAGATAATATGTAAGCATCAAGCCTTTGTATTTAAGAACACTCAACTCTCTTTTGTTGGTTACCAATGGTGTCTCGCAAGTCCCTTGCTTATATTTTACCTTCTTTCTTTTTTTTTTACAGAGAAGCACCCCTTAGCAATCCCTAAGAGAGAGAGGACAGAAAGAAACCCTGAGCAATAAAATCCAACCATTGCAGATCATTTGGTCACACCACATAAGAAAAATGCTCCTCAAAAGTAATCAAATTTTTGTACCCCTTTATCCCACAATTCATAACAGTATTTGTTTTTAAAGAGAACAACCTACATTAGCAGGGTCCATAATTTTAATTTTTGAACAAATGCAAGATAAGCAGAGAGATTTAAACATTTTAAGCTCAAAATGCCTCCGAAAAGGGCTCTCCCCCACACTTAAGCTCAAGCAATGCCCTCATTTGCGTAGATAGAATTAAATTAACAGGGCATGCAATCTTATAAATCAATTTACTCAAAACAAAGCAAAAGGGAATATTAAATATCAGTAGGGAAAGAGTGTACTCCTCAAAGTTCGCAGAGTGTGTAGATCTCCACCACACTTGAGTGCAGCTGTAGAATGACATGAAATGTACCTGTAAAGAATATTCTACACAGCCAGAAGAACTCAAGTAAAACCCACATTTTATTATAACATATAAAAGGGAAATATAGTACAAAAGAGAAAACAAAATAAAATTAAAGGAAAGACAAAAGATAGATAGTGGGTTGCCTCCCACCAAGCTGCCCGGGTTAACGTCGCTAGCTAGACGTATGTTCTTCATTATCCCGGATCATAAATGAAAGTTGACAATGGTAGTACCGGGTATATGAAATTGGCAATAAGTAGGACTGAACCACCTGGATCAAAACAAAGTATTACTGCAACAATTAAAGTAGGAAAATACAAACTCCACAAAACCTGGTTTTGAAGGAGGTGTTTGCTGCCCTTAATATTGTATTGAAAACCGGGTGATGGTTGTATTGCTTCCTCAAACGGGAGAATGTAAACATTCTCGTTTTGTTGTTTAGCCGTATGGAGGCAAGATGGTAGTGGTGGTGCTTGCTCAGAGTCGAGGATGTAAGTTTCCTCCCCTGGAACGAAAATGAAGGTGGAAGTGGGCTTCAATGGGTGGGTTGGGTGGGCATTATTTTTCTTTGGAGAAGGGCCCAGATTTTTCAATGGATGACCCTTGGAGCGAGGATCAAAGTTGGATGGCTCCTCCTCCTCAAATTTGAGGACGTATATATCCTCATCTTTTTGAAGAGGCTCATAGGAAGAGCCCTGATTGAATTCAACTTCAGAGGGAGGAGGCTCCTTGAAGTTGATTGTATCGTTCTATTGGATGTTCTGGCGGGAGCGAGCATTTCCTCCTCTTCATTTTTGAGGATGTAACTATCCTCATTTTCTGGATATAGCACAGAGAAGGAGGGAAAATAACGGTAATTGACTTTAGAGGGAGGAGACTCCATGAAGTTGAGGTAGAAGTTATCCTTTAATGGCTTGTCTTCAAGCTCAATCAAAAGGTTTGATGTCGTTTTTCAGGTCAGGTTGAACGGGGGTGGTAATATAGAGTAACTCAAATCCTCAGGTAAGTCGTCCACTATATGAACCAGTTTGCTCTCTGGTTGCTGTGATGCAAGGTCTAGTGGACCTTCCATCATTTCATTTATCGCAACTAATTTGGCATAGAGCTTCAGTTGGTTCATGTCGAGGTATTCTTCCTCAGCCCGCTGCTCCACTTCATGGACCATTTCACTCTTTGGTTGTTACTCCATTTGAGCTAGAGATGGGCTGGTCCACTACGTAAATTGCATTTGCAAACTCTTTTGGATTTGGATTGGTCTGTGAAGGGAGTTGACCAGGAGGTCTTTGTTGAGTTAGAAGCTGTTGTATTTGGGACTGCAAGGCTCTTTGGTCTTTGCGAAGGGCTGTGACCTCCTCTTGCGTGTCTCGGGACTTACCCATCATTGCTTTAAACATCTCTTGCATTTGGGACATTTCAGATTCAGGATTCGAAGGAGGTTGAGTCGGTCGACTCGAAGAAGCATCATTGCCATGAGGCTGTTGCTGGTACTGCCTTTGGGCTCCTTGAAAATTGGACTGAGGTCTGTAATTTTGAGATGGTTGTAGTGTATGTGGATTTTGGATATTGTCGGTGTTTGAGTAGCGAAGATTGGGTTGCATGTTACGTTGCCAAGGTTGCCTGTACCCTGAATTGTTGGTGAGAAAGTTTGCTTCCTCCGCTGCTTTTAATTCTTGTAGTTGGGGGCATTGTTCATAATCATGAGGCCCACCACATTGCGTACAAGAAATATCAGGAGATGATCGGGATAGAGGAGCATAGCCTGGAGGGATTGTAGATGAACGAGCAATCATCGACTTTGCTTGTTGGGGGTAGGAGTTCATCGCCATCTGCTCAACTACTTTCTGCAGAGTAATTACTTTTGTTGCCTGTGTGCATTACTTTCCATGAGTTGCTCATGGCTCTTCATCAGCTGGTCAAACTTGTTGTCACTTTCCCCAACATGGTATAAACCTGGAATGCCGCCTCTTGATCCACCTGTGGCCCAGTCTCTGATCCTCGCAGAGGGATTCTATGCCATTCAGAAACTGTGCTCCGGGCTTTTTCAAAATGTCAGCACCTAAAGAGGATAGTACCATTGTTTTACACGGACCAATTAAGCCTTTGTAGAACAATTGTGATACTTGTTCTTTCGTGAGACCATGGTGAGGACAAGTAAGTAGTAGTCCTTTGAAACGGTCCCAAGTTTCACAAATGTTTTCCGACCCTGGTTGCTTGAAATTATAGATTTCAGCAATCATTTCCAACGTTCGGCTCGGGGGCAGGAATTTGTCGTAGAACTTGGTGGCCATTTCATCCCAAGTACCAATGGTACTTGGTGTCAGGCTGTGATACCATTTGCTCGCATTTCCCGTCAGGCTGTGAGGGAATAATGACAGTCTTGCGTACTGGAGTACTGCGTCTATCGCGGTTAGACTGTTGGCATGCTGCAAGAACTTGGTAACATGTAACAGAGCTTCGTCAGGACTGGAGCCATCGAACATCCCTAACTCCTTTACGCATCGGATCTGATGATATGGCTTTAGCTTTTGCCACTCATCGTATTCGGATGGGGTAAGGTGGGGAAGGATGATGGCAGGTTGTTGTCCTTGATTAGACGGCCTATTGATATTTCGAACTGTTGCTGGTGAAGATGCCATGTCAGCTTCCGGGTTAGATTCTATCACTGTGGTGGCTATGTTTTGTTGAGTTCGTCTCTGTCTTAGAGTGCGCAGAAAGGTTCTCTCGATCTCTGGGATGTAGCTAACCGTGTGATTATTAATATTTTCCGGGAAGCTGTGTAACCTGGTAAAAGGCATTCACCACTCAAAACAGAAAAAAGAAACTCGTGATGTGATAAAATAAATAAAAATGGAAAGAAATAGGGAGGGGAAAAATTAAATAGTTAAACAGAAATAATTCAAAATTAAGAACTACTTTCTTTTTTTTTAGAGTAAAAACACCGAAAATAAATAAACAAAAAGGAATTAAAAATAAATGAAGATTAAGTAAATAAAAATAGTAAAATAAAATAAAGAAAAGGACAGAATCAAATAGCAGAAATTTAAATGACAAGGGAATTTAAATGACAGAAATATAAAGAACTGAATTTAAATGACAGAATTTAAATATTAGGAATTAGTTGATAGAATTTAAATGACTGAATTTAAATGTTAGGAGTTAGTTTACAGAATTTAAATAACAGAAAACTCAATGACAGAAAATTAAATGGCAGAAAATTAAATGTTAGAAATTAGTTTACTGGAAATTTAAATGTTAGAAGTTAGATTACTGAAATTTAAATGACTGGGAATTAAATGACAGTAAAGTAAATGACTTGAAAATAAATAACTGTAATTAATGCGATATTTAAATTGCTGGAATAATTAAATAACAGGAATTAGTAGAAATAAAGTAAACAACAACAAAATAATATAAACAGAATATTATAATATAGCAAGTGAATTATCCGGGGCTTAGGGACTAGAATAAATCAAGTCCCCGGCAACGGCGCCATTTTGCAGACTGTATATTGTGAGTGGTTGGAACTGGTGTTGTAATTAAAACAATTGAGAAAGAAATTAATACTCAAAATATCCGTCGGGCTGCAAATAAAACCCGGTCGCAGTAGTATAGTAAGACAGAAGCGGCCGGGGTCAAACCGTGGGACTTATAGCGAAATAATATAGTACCTAAGCTTGTCACAAAAAGGGGGGAATTAATTGACTTTTTTTTGTAAAGTAAAGCAACAGATAAAATTAATTGAGTGGAAGATAAATTAATCGGGACTCCGGGTTCAGGTTCATATAATCTGATTAATTATGCTATCTCTACCGGTTTATTATAATAGTTTGGCAAAATTCCTGTTATTATCTTAAGGACTAAATCATAGACTCAAAAGGACTCATTTACCAGAAAATGCTCGGTCTAATCTAGACTCGAGCAAAACACATGTAAACGGACATTAAGTGCGAGGAATTATATTTGCATCTAAAAATACTAACTTATTAAACCATAATAAGCTTTCTCCAGATTTACGGCTTAATTAACCTGTCTATTTATCACTGGTCTGATCAAAATAGACTTTGTAAAGCATTTTAATAAATTAATGAAATTTATTAAAAAGGCGAGAGATAAACTTTAATCGTAACAAACTGTATTTATTTTAACCGGTAGAAATATAGATTACATAATTAAACAAACTACAGCTAAACCTTCCCCCGGAGTTAATCCTCCTTAGCCTGACATATTAACTGGTAATATGACAGTCAGAGGTTGGACGTAATAATAATGTGGAGTTATAGAGGTGTGGATGGTGAATGGAGAAATGAAGAGAACGGAGAGTGGAAAGTGTACGTAGGAATTTGTATGTGGAATGAGTGATTTGGAGTGTTGAGTTCTGGGGATCGAATGTCTATTTTGGTTGAAGGTGCAGTGTGTTTATATAGAAGAAGGGAAGAAGAAGAGAAGATTGATGGAGACAGAGCTGGAGACAGACGCGTGAGGGATTTAAGGCAGGCGCCTGATATTGCTGAAGGAGTGGATAGATATGTTTGCAGGCGCCGAAGAAAATTGGAGAAGACAGTCGGCGTAGTTGCAGCTCTATTTGTTGTCCGGTCTTATTTCCACGGACACATCGTGTCCTTGCTTCTGTCCGCCCCTTGTCCGCCCAAATATCATCGGACGTGTTGTCCTCGTCCGGCCTAATCTCCGCGGACACGCCACGGTTGAGGAGCATTCTCGTCCGGCCTTACTTCCCCGGACACGCCAGTCTTGTCCGGCCTTTTTCACTCGGACATGCCACGAACGTCTCTAACACATCGATCCGTGTCACGTCCGGCCTTTTATCCCGGACGTGTGTATTTGACTCGTTTTCTTTTACGAACTTTGACCGGCTCTAGATTGTTGGTTTGGACTCCGTTTTTCGACCGGTTTGCACCTACGCGTTTGTCTCTTTGTCTACTTGGCTCCTAGCTTGGTTTTCCTCATGTTTAACCAATAAATTTGTGAGATAACCAATAAAACATAAACTAGAGGAAAACTAATCCAAGTGGAGAAATGAGCAAGAAAAGTGCTAATATAATATATGAAATACACCTATAAAACATGCTCATTTGGACACTTATCATGGTGCGACAGATTAATGGTTACCATTATTGACCATTCCCATTGACAGACAAGCAACCCGAAACTCTAAACCCTGAGACTTCTAACAAATTTTATGCACTTACATGGATATATACAAATTTCTGAGGCTAAACTTCAACGGTTTGCATTCAAGGAGTAGGCAAACCGAAACAGATGTTCGCATTATCAAAATGAATGGAAATAATAGGCATGTATTTTGAGAGGTGGAATGAAACACAACAGAAGGCATGAAGATTTACAGTTAGCACGGCTATATCAGACAGGTTTCATTTCACCAGGCATGAAACTAGCCAAAACATATACAGAGGTACTACACCGATCAATAAACAGAAGGCACAAATCTTCCAAAAGTCAAAGGATAATACCAGGGATGGAGACAAAGAAAATCTCCTGCAAAGCAAACAACAAAAAACAGAAATAGCACCAAAATAAATCTGTGGTCAGTTTCTATAGTCCAAACAGAATTTTAAAAGGTGTCTGAGAGGGTTTAGAGACACAACCTCACTTATATACCCCATACTTGTCTGTCAATGGTTCTCAAAGCGATACAACTTTCAGTTAACCGATATGCCCAGACACAGACCACTTGTGAAATCAAACCTCAAGGGAACATATACAAACACAAGATGCAACAGTTTCGAAATAGCCAAAAGGAGAGACTACATAACGCCTTCCCATAGAGGTTTTCGAATTGGTGTCTGTCAATTGTAGAGCATAGCGCTCAAGCATAGCGCAACGTCAGGGATGATTCACCAAAATAACAATCACAAGATAAAGAAAAGAAAATGCAGAAAATGAGACTCATGACTGGAGAGGGACCAGTTCATGAATCCGACCATCGTGAGGATAGACAAAATCGTTACAAGAGGCGGACTAATTCTTAAATCAAAGTGGAACAGCGAGAAGAGATAGGTGGAACCACGACCGAATGCGGGCCAGTTTAGCAGTATCATGGAGATAGAAATCTCGGAGCAACTCAAACGTAACTACATATGGGAGTCCAACATTAAACACACTTCTTCGACCTGTTCGTGGACTGCAATTTCCATACCAGGTTACAGTATATATAGAAGGAAGAACTCACAAACTGAAACAGGCGAAGTGGAGACGGGGAGACATAAGTGAATGAACTCGATCAGTGCTATCATCGGATACTAGTCCGACGAAACTGAAATTTGGCCCTTAATCTCTTTGATTTCATCGGGCGAGTTCTATGAAATGAAAATCGAAATGGAGAGGGAGAAAGAAAACCAAAGCGCTTGAAGCCAGATTATCATTCAGGGAAGCAGAAATCCACTTATGCTTCAAATATTGGAGACGACTGAAGTTTGAAAGTCACAGTCGGAGAAGATGAAAAGGGTAATGGCGATTTCGGAGGTTTAGAGTATGGCGTTTTTCTGGGTTAATCGTGGCGAAGGTGAGGAAAGGGAAGAGCCAGGCTTCTGGTTCTTTTCTTCTCGAGTTCTCACTTGGGAAGAGCAAGCGA
>CM041776.1:45710312-45883664 GCA_023374045.1 Limonium bicolor | reverse complement strand
TGTGACCTAACATGCTTCTTCCTTGGCTCTTCAAAACCGATGGAGACCCCCATTCAGTCCTTAAAATCGTGCAACATAATGAGGAAGAGGACAAGTCAATGGACATTGAAAAATCAAAGGAATAAACTCACTTTTCTACCTTGTCTTCTAGCTAGCATAATTGCCTTGCCAACTCTTGCCTTGTCACACCTCACATGCCCTATAACATGGCCGGTTTTTATTGCTGGAAAGGAGTCATTTATTGAGCCAATCAACCATGAATTAAACTAAGGAAAAGAATTGTCAAATGACATTAAAAATTTGACAAAAGAAAATCAAATTCCAATTGCCCTCTTTCATTTACGTGAGCCAAGCCTCATTTGCTTCCTTGCCCTATTCTTGCACGGCTTGGTAAGCTTCTCCCTTCTCTCTTCTAGCTTCATCTTCCTTTGAAGCTCTTAAGTCCATTAATGGAGTTTTAACTTCTATCTTCATCTTAAGGTAATTTCCTAGCATTTCTTGGCAAGTCTTGAAGAAAACTCTTCCTAGCATATCAAGTTGGGTTCGGCCACATTTAGTTCTCCAAGAAGGTTGTCCAAACCAACATTAAATCAAGGAGCATCTCAAGGTTATCTTAAGGTAGGTTTCAAAGGCTTGAAAATCCTTAAAGCACATTTTTATGTGTAACCAAGTTCTACCTCTTCTAAGTCTCTTTTTCTTCTTCATTTTGATGAAGGAAAACTTACTCTTCATTTATCTTTGGGTGAGCCGAAATCATAAGGGAAGAATCTAAGGTAAAGTCTTGTAAAACTACTTCCAAAACTACTTAAGATCTTTGTTGAAGATCTAACTCCTAAACATCCTTCATCTCTTGCATATAAAACCGAAAAGGAGCAGCAACAAAATTACCTTGGAGAAAGCTTGGAGGTTCAAGGATAAGTTCAAGCACTTAACCACCTTGTTAAGAAGTAAGTTTACTATATAAACCTTTATGCTATAAGCTTTGTTAAGCTTCTAAAAATTATACAAAAATTATTTATATCTCCTAGGTTATATGAAACCGAAAATATATGGTCTTATATGCCAAAAGTATAACCTATAACACATATAGAAATATTTACCTTAAGACACATTTTTGTGTCACAAAGTTTACCTATGTTACAAATTAATTCATGCCGAATATCCAAGGGCAAAAGTTCTTCATTTTGAGCTTAGAATTTATATAAGACATTACAATAATTTATACATGAGTTATATAACTCCTATGAATTTATTCATAATTATTTAGACATATAAATCCACTTTTATATACTAATGGTCACCAAATATTTATGGCCGAATACTCTAATTGAAAAATAGGTTTTAATGACCTACTTAGGTATATAAACTTATATCATAAAGTTTGGTGAGTTAAAAATATTCTATTAGTGTTTAAATGGCTAATTAATTAAGTTATGTGGATTAAATGTAATTTTTACAAAGTTTAGTGTGCTTATTATAAAAACCGTGAGCTAAGGGGCTGCTTGGTGTAATTATAATATAATATAAGGTTAGGAACTAAGTTTAAGAATTTTAGATAATTTAAACAAGCTTTAAAATAACTTTTTATAAAGTTTTGGGCTATTATGTAATTTATAAAAGTTGTTATGAAAGTTTAGAATATAAATGGGGCGAATTCATAATTAAGGAAATTATTAGGTGCGCTTTTGAATTTTAGAAGAATTAAATACTTAAACTATAGTTTATAAGTTATTAAATATCTATTATTAAGTTTTGGGGTGAAAATGTAATTAATGGAAAGTTCAATGACAAAGCCGAATTGTTTTGGGGTTAGTTTGGTAATTTAAGAATTTAAATATATATAATCGGCATTTATGGAGAATTAAAATTAAAACTATAGTTTACATGTCATTATGTAAAAGTTATAAGATTTGGTGGTTAGATTGTAATTATAAGGAATAAATATATGTTGGCCGAAAATTTAAGGGCTAAGTTGTAATTTTTGAGAGTTATAATATTTAAAAGCTATATACCAAAATATTAGGGGTGGCTTTGTAATTTAGCTAAATAAGAAATTAAAACTCTATAATATAATGAGATTAGGATTTAATATAAGGTTTATGATTTTATGTGGTTGTTTTGTAAATAACCGAAGTACAAGGGTAAGAATTTAGATTAAAATAAATATAGGTCCTACATGGATTTTTGAGGAATTAGAAAGAAAGAATTTTGATTAAAGGAGTTATGAAGTTTAAACTATGACTTATATAGTTATAAGGAATTTAAGGGTAACCAATGATTATTACTTTTGGTTAAAGGAGGAATAATGAAAACTATAAGATTTTTATGTCATTGTAAGACATTTAAATATTGTTAAGAAAATTATAAGTTGTTATGTCAACTAGACAATTAAAATAAACAACAAATATAGTACATGAATAAATAAACACATTTATGTACATTAAAGGGTTTATAAATAAATCAAAAGGAATAACAAATAAGTTATACATAAAACCATGAGGTAATTAAAAGAAATAAACCTCACATGAAATAACAAATACAAGATTTGTTAAAAGATTCAATAGAATCATTATATAGGGTAACATAAATTAACCCTCTCAGTTAATCCTGTTCTAGGACTTTGTTTGACCAGACGTTGACCGGGAATTTACAAGTACAGTCTACGGTGAACGGTATGGGATTCTTGCAACCTGTTTTCTAACGGATTACACTGGCTTGTGTGCTATCTGTTGTTTGAAATAACGACCAAGATAATTAATGTAAACTGTTGTTTTACTCTTGCACACTGTGGTATTATCTTATGTGCGTGATTGTTGCTGACTACAACGTGTATGTCCCACGCATACAAACACTATTATACCAGTGGATTAAATACCTGCGTTTCAGTATACCGAGGACTTGTACTCAAGTCTCTCACTAACTTCACTTTATAACATACGTCATTATCCTAAACGTGATAATTGACAATACACATTGTGTTCTTGTTTAACGTCTTTATATGACACTTAACAGTATATACTTCGAGATTGAGGAGCCCAGTTGGATCTGGCCATGCATGCTACGGGAGTTGTACCTGTCTCAGGTCGTCTCCTACTACGTCGCGACGGAACATTCAGTTGGGAGGAAGACTTTATTCCTTCCGGGATTCAAATGCCCTTCAGTTCGAGGAAGACTTTATTCCTCTAGTGGGTTCTTATTTCCCACGCCATTCAGTTCAGGGTTTGACTACGTCATCTCCTGGGGTTTTTATACCCAACCTTTCTTTATAACGAGGTCACTATACCTCCACTATTTCAGATATTCAGTTATAACTGTCAGTCCCATTGTGTGGACCGACTATCAGTAAAGAATTTCAGTTCAGCTAACTCGACCTTCTGTGTCTTGTTCTATGTGACATTATTGTCCTTGTATGGATACTTGTTATTATCAGACTATGCTTGTTTACAGCTTTATAGAAATGAACTGCATGTATTCGACAAAGTAGTTGGTGTGGCCCGGTAGACGATGGGCTGCACGTTTTCCATACCAGCATTGTTTGCTGAGCCCCTTTGGGGGCACCCCCATTTTTCAGGTACCTGAAGATTGAGAAGTTCACTACACTGAGTGTAGGTGGGGTAGACCAAGCTTTGGGAATCTACTATTAGTAATTGTTTTATTTCAGTATTTTACTTTGAGTTCGATTCCTAGTATCTCGGGTTGTATCTGTATTCCAGACCGTGACATTTGAGGATTGTATTCGGACTTAGCCTTGTTGGTCATAAGGGTGGCCAACGGCATTGTAATACCGCCCGGTTGTTGTATTTATTTCCGCTGCAGTTGTATTTTATTTGGGAGTGTTCGCCGTTCAGTTTATTGGATTTCGGGTTGGGGTATTACACCCCCCCCCCTTTTTTTGTCATGGTTGTTATACTAAATAGGAGGAATTAATTTATACGATATTGTATAATTGAATTTAAATCATAAGGTTGGAAATTGCTTGGCTAAGTAATATTAACCTTGACAAACATTTGAAGTAAGAAGGTGTATATATATATATATATATACTTCCACATATACAGTTGGTATTTAAAGTGGATATAATACGTGTATAAGTAAGACTATTCACATAAAACAAATGTGATAATAATGAATAAATGAGCTTACAAAGTAATGAGTATAATGAATAAACTCTAAAAGTTTATTATGGTATTATACAAATGTTACATGATATCAAGATAGGAATCTCAATATAAGTTTGTATAATATATTACAAACTAGTGGGGATAATCGCCTTACATAAAATATTGAAATGTAACATTTAATGAAGGGAGCTTTATAAGTTATGTATATTTGTAGGTGCATAAACGCGTGACTAATATTTGTAGGAAATACGTATAAAATTTGGTTGAGAACCATGCAATATTAAATGATGGGTGTTATAAATGAATAAAGTTGATAAACTGTAATTTATACAATCCAGGGTAGCATATTGCAAGGTACATGCATTATTTAATACTATGCTTGACTAAGTCAACTAATTTGACCAAGAGGTCAGGTTGACCAACTTATACTTTGAATGGGAGTTTAAGAAATAATATTGTCACAATACATGCAACTATATATTATATGATTAAATCCAATAGAAATTGTATATATAAATATATGTGTAAAACCCAGAATATATGTATATATATATAAGTATATACGGTATGGTTTTAATATCATGAAGTGGTAATTGACAAGTGTTATGACATTAGTGTAAAGATATATATGCTACAAGTCATACAGTGTAATTTAAAGTATGGTTTATTAAAATGAATAACGTGGTATGTAATATATGGTACCATACCAAATGGTTAATTAATACTATCATATAACGTTAGTGCTTGAGCATTGAATGCTATGCGAAATAACGTTGCAGGTGTGGTCACTTCTTTCATCACCATAGTTAATGATATACATATGATCCAAAGGGTTTATCTTTTTATAACATTGAATTCCACAGTTACCGTTGTATTGCTTGCGGTTGTTTTTGACAGTTCCTCTTTCGGAACTTGTTCCTCCATGATCGGAACTTAATTCTCTATGGCCCACAACTCCTTTTATTTGGTCTCCTTGAACAAAATATTTGATAGATGTTTGAACATAGTGGCGGATTCATTGCCATCTTTCTTATCTGTTTGCCTTGTGTTGGGGTAGGGAATTAATTGAGTTCCGTAATATTATACTTTAGTGTGTAAAATTTGTGCCATGCTTTATTAAGCATTATAGATTGTACCAATTTTATGGTGTAATTTCATCTCGAACTATATCCTCTCATTTCATGGTTTTACGAGGGGTTTTCTAAAATTAACCTCTCGAGTGTACGAGTTGAAGAATTTATCTCAATCCCCATCCTTGGCTTAATTAATTGCTTATTTTTGGCTTTATTTATTTCATGTGTTTTAGGGTATTTCGGTCCTCTTTGCTTGTGTGGTTGGTCCTATCGACTGCTAAGCATGTCGACCCAAGTTGTCGCTAAAATTGGTCCCTCTACGGGTAATATCCTTTTGGCAACGTCGATTGTATAGTATAGTATTTTCTCCTCGGGTTGATTGTGCAACATTAAGTATACGCCAGATCGGGTTTCCCCGAGTAAGAGGAGGCTTTCTACCTCTCCGGCGTTTTTTTTCTATGATTTAACATGGACTCTTGGTACGTAGGGGTCGGGTGTAGGTGTCTGTTAGGTATCCAGTAATTACTGGGGAAGGATCCTAACTATCGCGCCTCACATGCTAACCCATAACCCCGTTTCCCCGAATTCAGGTTTTCCTATGCTCGGTACTTCTCTGTTCCAGTCATCAGAGCGTAACTACACTCTGATACCACTTTCTGTAATACCCCCGAATAAACATCCAATAGTATAAAACCAAGCTCCTAGCCATATTACGAGATAACCACGCAGCGTATTTTCAATATCGTCCAGGTACTACAGATGCCAACCACCCACTGATACCACTTTCTGTAATACCCCCGAATAAACATCCAATAGTATAAAACCAAGCTCCTAGCCATATTACGAGATAACCACACAGCGTATTTTCAATATCGTCCAGGTACTACAGATGCCAACCACCCACGTGGTTGACAGACCACATTACCAATACTAAGTTACGGTCTGCATGACTGGAAACAGCCCTCAATAAAGACTCATGTACAATGTAGATACAATTCCCAACTACCTAGTGGATACCACATAGCTACTAGGTTAAACAACACAACTGAAAAATTACATCCTGAGCTCAGTTCTACAGGGTACAGTTCATACATTAGACAGAATAACTCATAAGTCTTGCCCTGATGGACTACCCCCATGGTAGCCATCCCGCCTACGCTCCGTTATCGTCCGGCACAATACCTGTAAAAAAAATTGGTTTGGGAAGGACTCAGCAAACTACGCTGAGTATGAACGTGTGTAGCCCGTATGTTGCCGGGCCACACGACTACTTGGTCGAATATTATTAAGTTCAATTTACATGCTATAGTAAAGCAGTAAAAACACACCACAAAACATCAGGATATCATACACACTTAAGGTAGCAAAACCTTAGCAACAAGCATCCAAACATAACTCGTCGACATCATAGAAACATCAAACACGCAACCAAGCACAACAAGCTGCTAGCATGGCAAACAACAATTATGTAGGTCATCAAACACGTGCATAGGTATGTTTACCAATGATCCTCACTATGGGATCGTTCGAGTGTTGTGTGTTTTCATTACTTTTCTCTTGTTCCCTATAATGTATACATTCTTTCTCTTTCCTTGCATCAGGTCTGGGGTATGGTTCAAATCCCGTGACCAGATCATGTAAGTGCTAATCTTTCCTTGTCTCTTTAAGGATTATTTATGACTTCTCTTATCACCACAAACTGAAGAACGTCTTCTCCATAGCTAATCCTCCATTCCCGGCGTCGTGCATCGAGTAAGCGGTGTCATCTCTAGACTTCAGGTTGGGTTCTACCAATAGTTATTCTACTTTCCATTATCATTATAAGTTCGACACCATAGTGGGTGTCATTGGGAGTCCTCTGTAGTTTAAGAGGAGTTTTATTATTGTATAGTTGTTTTGTTTTGTTTGCATAGTTCGTCATGTTTCATCTCAAGTTCCATAACGAGAAGGGACTAAACTACTGTGTGCGCGCAAATAATACACAACAATAATGTAGCAATCACATAAGCAAGATAAGCAAGCAATCAAATTTCATGCCTTAATCTTGTGGTCATTTTCATACAAGGCACACAACAAACAAGCCGTGTAACACGGCAACATACGAACCACACATGTTCATACCTTATTCCGAAGCACGAGCTATCTCACACACACAAGGTCTCGGTTGGCGTCCGTCACGGCCCTAACGTTAATTAAAAACAACTTGTCAGTTTATGATTTTATGCACAACCGTTGTGGCATTGTCCTAGCTTATCTTTTGCTAGCATGTGCAATTCCCTAGGTGAATCGTTAAATGCTCAGTTTATATTAACCCTTAGAAACTTTCCAAGTATTAACCTTAGGTTTAGCTTACTCCTAGGGTATTCACATTGTCAACTCACACGTTAACTAAGTCCTATCCTCTAGCTAACGTTTTAGAGTACTCTAGGCACTTAGTATGTAACAAGTTTATATAAGATGGATTTAACTTGTCTAAAGTGCATTCCTCCCATAGCTAAATAGATTAGCAATGTTTTAAACCTAGTATCATAATACTATAGTCCATAAAATACCCCTAAAACATGTTTATACAGAAGCCCTAAGATTTATAAAACCATCACATAATTTCGGTGTTACCCTTTATCTAAGCTCCCTTTAATGTGTCTACTGATATGTAATCCTCCCATAAAATTTTACCAACCTAGTTACATGTGTCCGTTGTGTCTTGGGTTCATTATCAGACCAATCTCACACTCTTAATACCCCAGAATACCAGTTATACAGAAGCTACTTATTACCGAAAATCTGAGACCACAATCTGTATATTCCTTCTTAAATCTTGTATTTAGTTAGCGCAGCTGATGTTTTAATCTTCTTAAAACGTTTTGTTAGTCTAGATGCAGTTATTAGTTATGGTGTGGGTTTACTTTTAAAAACAACACCCCACTCTTAGTACCTTGGGGAGTTACCCATACTGAAAACAAACTTTTAGAAAAACTGAAACACTTACATCAGCGCATCCTCAATCCCACTTCTCTTCTGATGTACTTCTTTGATTTATATCGTCCCAAAAGTGGTTATAACCTCACCTAAGAGTATTAGAGGTGTTTTAATTGGAGACCAGCTCTAAGCACACTCTCAATGCACCTACAATTTCGTTATACAGAACTGAAACCAACTACAAAATTTGAGATATGGGCTGATATCTCCTCTTACATCCCTTTCCAGTTTTTTTTTCCTTTCTTCCAATTCCACCCAGTCTCTCCTACAGATTTACCTAGTGCAATAGCTATGTTGTGGTCTATTTAGCAAGATAACTCAATACACTTATGCTCCTTGTACCTCAGTTAGACAGAGAGCAGGTTTCAGAAAAAGGAAACTGAAATCAGAACTAATCTTCTGTTATCTACTCTCCTAGCCTTTCTGTTTGCCCACCAATATGACTTCCTGTTTCTCCCAAGTGTTTACCCTCTTAGCTAAGTCACTTGACAAAATTCTAAGTTCCTTCTCAATCCATTAACACACCTATAAAACTTCTGTACTCAATTACTCAGAACCAACCTGCCATCTGAAATCTGAAAAAAAAAACTCAATTGGTGTATCTCTTTTCTACTCCTTCTGTTAGATTATTAACTGATTCCAATACTCCCAAGGAACATGCCCACCTAGTAGGGTATTTCAGCAACGTTTTAGATCCCATATAAAGTCACCTCAACTTCTTAGACTCCTCTGAAAATGGGGTTATACCGAGAACAGCCATTTCTGAAACTGAAGTACCAACTGATGTCCTTACTTCTATTCCTTTCCTTTGCTCTCGAATTTTGACCCCCAATTTCCTAATATACTAACACAATTAGTTAGATGGATTAGCAATGATTAAAGCCATAAAACTCTCAATCTAACTCTTTACACACCCTCTGTCACAGAGTTTTACAGAAATCAAACTTTCAGAAAAGTCATAAAACTGAAGTATCAAATCCTGATATCATTTCTTTTATTCTCTTCTGTTAGTTCACGCATTGGCCCTCAATCTATCCTAATTTACTGACCCCGTTAGTTAGAGCCTTAATCAAAATTCTGAACCAAAACAGACCCACCACAACTTGGTTCATGTCACTGATATGCCAACATACTGAAACAAAGCAGAACTGAAACAAAACTCCAAGCTGAAACATAAAACTACTAAACTCTCTGCTGTTCTTTTCTTGCTCACGAATTATCCTTAAGCTCTTCCCAAACTGCTGGCTCAGTTTTGCAAGTGCTCTACCAAGATTCTAATCCAAAAACGGAATCCAAAACAGCAAGAGCTTCACCTCTGAAAGTCCTAACACAGAACCTGGAAAGATTAAAAACTGACGCACCAAGATGGGTTTCCTTGGTCTGGTTTCTTTCTCACTCCCCATGTTATCTATCTTCATAGTTAGATGTCTTACTATCATTTTACACTCTAATGTCGCCCAACACACCCAAGACAACACCTCTCATACCGCTTTACAACAATCTGAAAACTGTAGAAAATTAGAAAACTGAACTCCAGCCACTGCATCCTCCTACTGCTATCCTCTTTTCTGATGAGTTAAGTGGTTTTCTCTAGCACTCCCCAACTTGCATACACGTAGGTTAAAGGGTTAGCGAGATTCCAGATTTATTCCCTAGCCAATACAGTCTTTATAATGCCTCTGACAAGTTGATATACAGGAAAAAAAACAGACATTACATGATTTGAAATCGCTATAGCAGCTTAACTTGACAGGTTTGTTTTTCTCTTGGTTTCTGATCATGTAATCAGTTTAGGGAATAACTCACCAGTTAAGTGACTTATCATGGTTGTACCCTCAAGACAGACCTAAGACAATTTTGTTAATGCTACTGAGAGGTCATAATATTGAAGCTGGGAAAAACTGAATCGTGAACCTGAGATCTTCTTTTCATTCTTTTTATTTCACTTTCATTCCTGCATCTGGTTCCCTCTGCTCTTTTAATCTGATCACTGGTTTCCCAAGTTTCTGACTCAGTGAGTTAAGGGCTCTATCAAGAGTCTAAACCCAAAACAATCTGGTTAGCAGCACTGACAAACCCAAGAGCTGCAACTGAAAACACGACCTGATACACCATCTTCTATTAGACTTCTAGTTTCTCCCTCCTTATTTACTCACGATGGTTAAGAGTGTTATTGAGATTTTACATTCTAAAACCACTTTGACAGAATCATTGACACAACCAAAACTGAACCCAGACAAAAACTAACAACTGAGAACACCAACTGCTAGTGGTTTTCACTTCTATCTTAACACGCTTTCTGTTTTTTTTTTCTTTCCTTCGAGCATTCACATGTTTATATACTTAGTCAAGTGCATTTGTAATGTTGTAGCTATTTCATTAGCTCAATACCACCCCAGGACATCTAGCATACTGGGGACGCATGCTACAGTTTTTGACTGATTATCAGTTTTTGACAGGTTGTTTTTTTTTTTGTGTTTTCTGATCTGGTAATCAGTTTAGAAGTAACTCACCAATTCAATACCTTAGCTGCCTCTCCCTTGGTTGATCTTGGCACACTTCAAGACTCCCTGCAACTAGGTCACTGGGCAGGAACTGAAGAAAATTTCCCAGGAATTAGCTTTGAAAACCAGAGAAAGATAGTGACTGAAACGACATAAAAAAAAAGAAATCTGTTTCAGGGGCTCCACCTCCTAATTGTGTTTCTCGTCAGGCAAAAGTTTTCGGGCCCTTCATCGATAGACTAGCATGGAGCACACATGCAGCACAGGAAGGAAAAAAAATAGAGTGGGCAGGATTAGTCTTGTCGGGCATCAGAAACTGATGCATCAGGTTGTTATAAACTAATCAGGGGTTTACCTTTAGTTGATATCAACCCAGTGTGATGCTAGTTTGTGATAATCTCCTTCTTGCAAGAGAATGCGGGTAGCTAGAGAGATTGAGTAGGGAGTTTCCAGTCAGAATCGACATAGGAGAGAAAAAGAAGTGGAGGGAAAAGAAGGAGAAATCTGTTTCAGGTGCTATACCTTCTGGCATGTTTGCCGGAAGAGTTTCACAACTCTTACTCTGGAAATGTTCAAGCAACGCCTTGTGTGCAGAAGAAAAACAGAGGGGAGCTTCTGTGCAAGTAGGACTGGTGCATGTAAGAGGAGAGAAGAGATGGTGTGCATGTCTATCTGTCGACTGGCACTGGGCATAAGGAGATTAAACGTAGAGGATCACATGACTGTTAGTGGGATACGTTTTCAAGGAAGCCCTTGTGGGAGTTTGGAAAATGGCAAACTTTGAAGCGTGGGAGTTTGAACAGCAGCAGGCTTGTGCTTGCGGTCTCCAAGAGCAATGTCTCCTTGACTGTGTTTTTTTTTCACGACAAAGGAATCAGCAAGAGGAGTGACTGATTGTATTTGGTGACTGCAGGTCAAATTTTTTGAACTGGAATCGACAGAGGCATTGAATCTGTCTCTGTACAGATTTTCGAATAGGAATGGGTCTAAGGAGAATGTGTTGGCTCATGGTGGGAACAAGGGAATCAAGGCAGGATTTTTTTTTTGTTTGGGTATACAATGAAGGACATCGCAAGTTACAAGGGAGTATGGGCATGGGAGACTAGTCTAGTGTGACTGACAATTTCCAAGGGAAGCGTATTGGAGTTGACAAGCATAATCTGTAGAATGAATCTGTTTTCATTACAGATTTTCGGATAGTGACATTAGGTAAAGTATGTTGGTTCATTGTTTTTTTTGTAGTCATCATAGTTGACTTAATACTAATGTTAATTTGTTGGTGTAAGTTATTGAATTCGAGCACAGCTCATCCGGTTAAAACGTTCACTAGGCATACGAGAGGTACAGGGTTTGAACCTCAACGGGAGCGTCTTTGCTCCTTTTTTTTCTCTCCTTCTCTTTTTTTTTTGTATAAGCTATACACATGTTTATTTATATATGTGTGGAACTATATAATATCACGTTACTAGTTATGTACGCGACTACTTTATTTTTGTTACGATGTTATGCAACGTTACTATTTATTATTTACAACATTATAATATCATAACGTTATGTACATGTATTTATATATACGCCCCCTTTTATTTGTCGCGTTTTAGTTATATGTAACTACTACGTTATTATTTATTATATACGACGTTGTAGTATTGTAGCGTTACGTATATGTATTTTTTCATAAACGTACATATATAAGTACGTGACCGTGTTAATACGTAACGTTGTCATGTTTCCGGACATGTGTATACCAAATTTAACTGTTCGTACATTATTATATGTCCGATTTGTGAAAATGTGTTCAATTGTTTAGGGGTGTTTCAACTTTTAAATTTCACTAATTAAGGTGGTAATTGCTCGGGGTATTTCAAAAAGCATTATTTCTCACAAACACCTCCTTTACACAACTCCTTCCACTAGTTTACACTTAGACCTTCACAAGGCATTTCTTTTCCTTTGTTTACCAAATCTTGAACAAGACTTACCACTTCACATATCATAACCTTGGTGTGTTTAAACCACCCATTTGATCTCTAAATCCTCCAAGACTATGCCCAAGGCATCTTAACACTTAAGAACACCTTAATTCACCTTCTTTCACCATCTTTACACTTAACAAATCCTAGTACCTTCTAGGTCATAAAATCTCATTAAAACACATAAACTCCTTTGTTTATCTACTAAATTTTGCCATAGATTCTCTTGTATACTCTCACACCCAAACACTTAGGTTTTCACCTTTAGACAACCAAGAACACTTAATCACTTAATACACATTCCTTACACCCAAACATATTGTTTTTCATCCTTTAACCATCCAAGGCATTCATCTTCACAAGAAATGCTCTTTACACACAACTAAACCTTTAAACTACACTACATCACAATATAGTGCATAAACTTAAATTGCTTGGCTCTTAGGCCCTTAAATAACATTAAACTTAAACACTGAATCTCCACATTTAAATGCCTTCAACCTGCGAATACACACAACAATGCTCCCATGTCTTTTTAGTCCACCTTGTGGATAGTTTTCTAGCTCATTTCACATTGGCTCTTTAAGTATTTATTAAGTAAATATAGCTCAATTTCTTAGTACAATAAACCACATTAAGAGAGGTCATTTACCTCTTTGTTTTCCAAGCTTTCTCACTTGTTTTCTCTTGTTTTTCTTGATTGAAAATCGGCAAGGAACTTTAATCACTTGTCAACCTTATAACCAATACACATATAAGGGTAATGAGCATTAAATTTAATACCCAAACTCATAATTAAACCCTAGGTTTACATAAGTGTCTTAAAACACTAAAATTTGATGATTACCTTTGGAATTTGAAAGAGAACATGGACAAGTAGTAAGATAGGACTCCTCCTAGTCCATTGGAGATCAATTCAAGCTAAATGAAGAACAAGAAAATACACCATTAAAGGGTGAATTTTCGGCCATATATGAAAATGAAGGGAACATGGATTTTCTTTGATTTTTATTACCTCAAAACAAAGGAGAACAACAAAATGCAAGAAGATGAGCTTTTACCCCTTCAATGGAGATTCTTCATGGCACCAAAATGGAGTTCTTGAAGATTTTAAAAGATAGAAGTGAAGAGCTTGGTCTAACTAAGACAAATATGGTCTTAGAATTTGATTTGGAGCATTAATGAACATTTGGTGAGCAATTGAAGTTGGAGAAGAGAGGTGCTGCACCATGAACGGTTTTGGTTGGGAGAATGGAGGAAGATGACGGTGGGAACAAGAGGAAATGAAGAAAGGTGAGGAGAGAGGCAAAGTTTGAAGATATTTATGTCATAAAGCAAATAGTAACTTTACTTTATTTTCTTTTACTTTTCTTTAGTTGCTGGCCAAGTATGGTGACTCACACCATTAAAACCGTGCCCCCTTACATATTAGAGATATATATGGTCTTTGTTGACCATTAAAACAACTTATGTTGACTTATGACTTAAACTAGCACTATTTGAGCACTATTCACAAATTAAGGCACATAATTGTGAAATTTTTGATTTCCCATTGATTTAGACTTCCTAATGTGATACTAAGTAGTACACATGTTAATTAAAGAGTAATGATGGTCATTTAGCCACTCAAAACTCATTTACAAGACAATTTTTCAAAAATGTGCTTTAAGACTCCTTAAAGCACATTTTGTGTTTTAACTTGTTTTCAACCTTGGTTTTCTTTAGTAATTGATTTAACATGTTCCTTAGAATGTTTATAAGGTCTAAGAATGACCTTTATGTATTATACAAGGTTACACCAAGTCTAGAGCAAGTATTTGCTTAAATTGACTTTAAGGTGTTTTCTTGTGTTTTGTTTGGTTTAATTGTCCACCAACGTTCCCTAAGGACTTATTTAGCCTTATTAAATCATAATTGAATATTATTAATTCTTGGTAGGCTCTTTGGATCCTAACCAAGTTCACTCCAAGCTTAGATCATGTTTTTGCTCAAACTGTGTCTTAGTGCTTTATTGTGTTTTACTATGGTTTAAATTGTTCACTGATGTTTCTAAGGCACTTTTTAGCCTTTAAATACCATAGTTTAACATTTAAACAACATATCACGGTTTGGGGTATTTCAATCTACCCCCCTTAAAAGAACTTCGCCCTCGAAGTTCACACTTCCCACGCATCATTTGGATTAGAACACAGGGTTTACTTGCAAAATAAAACTTTTGTAACCAAACATACTTTACATCACAACCTCGGACTTAATGGTCCGGGTAACATATCCACATCCATACATAACATAACATACTTATATGATAACCTCAGACTCAACAACCCGGGTATCTTAACAACATTTGCACTTACATAACAACCCTCAGACTCTCAGGTCTGGGTAACATAACAATATTTAGACTCATAGGTCTGGGTAAAATAACAACTTTCAGAACTCAACCGCATTAAGACTCAAGGTCAAAATAATATTTATTACACATACCACACAACATGTCTTAGCATGTATAGCAACCGACAATACCCTTTTATCCACACTGTTATCCCGTATATTCCTTTGGGAGATCAAACCAATCACTTAAGTATCAGAAATTTCTTTATTTAAAGTATCTATCAAGGTTTTGAAACTACCAATTAAAAATCCTTTTGAAAACACATACAACTCCAAGTCCAACTTATGCTCTTTGCTTCTTTTCTTAGTGTGGTTATTTGTGACCACTTATAGGGAGCTTCAAGAATCATCCAACCCTGATGTGATCAGCATCAGTGTTGAACTATCCTTCCACCCCAATTTGTGTTCGGCTTCCCTTGATCACATGCAAATCAAGTTCCACCTCCCACTTCATTTTCAAGCATCAATTAATACACACATTTCCCATTTCCTATATTTTAGTCTTTCTAGCCATAATCATTACATCTCCAAAGGATAAACTCCGTCTATCCATTATCTCCATTCACTTAATCCTGTTACCTAGGGGATCTTATTCTCACTAGGTTCTATGTCGGTTTCATGCCCTTTCATGAATCACTATATTACATATATACATATATTTTATCAAAATACAACACACGGTTTACATTTATACACAGTCGGGGTTTTTGTTCCCCGGGAGTTTCTTTACTCCCATATACTTGTACTACCACCCAACAATTAACAAAATAGTCACACTTATCACAATAGTATTTCGCATCTTCTGTGCAAAATTACCACAATTAAACCATGAATGAATGCGTATGTTTATGTAACGCACGCACCAATCATCCAAACCAATTATTTTGTGCTATGCACAACTACAACATAGTTCACGTACACTTGTTCGGTAAAACACACTAAGCAGTTTTGCGCTCTACCCCCCTTAAAAGGGATTACGCCCACGTAATCAACCACTGAACATTGGATTTAAAAGTTCTACCGTCGTGTAGTGTTTTGACTTCCACGCAGTCCGTTATACAATGTGTTCTGGTTAGAGGATCTTAACCATATTGGCGGTTTAGTCCCTAAACCAAGAATTCTCATTGGAGTTTATTTAACTCATAACCGGTTTCGGTCCTGGCCTGTGAGGCTTCTAGGCCTTGATAATTAGCCATTTATTCTTTCGACTTACTGTCGGTTAGATTGAGCTAACCACCTAATGTTAGTGCTCTCTCAGTTATTTTTCCACACTTGAGTATATTCCTACCGACATTTGGTATTCCGTTGTTACTGCAGGCCACTATTGCCAGTCATCTTCCACATTTGGTTCTGTACCAGTATCATTTCATTGGTACGACCTTGCATTTCCTATGCCTTCGGTCTTATAGTGTTATCAGACTTTTTCTACTTCCACCACAATTAATATCTTCCCAACTTGAAATAGACCCCCAAACTTAATATGGTGTTCAAATGATAAACTAAGATATAGGAGGCTAAATAATGCCTAAGAAACATCATAAACATTTTCTAATCAAAGAAATATAAGGAAACACCAAAAGAGCAGTTTAAGCAAAAACCGCTCTCTAAGCTTGGAGAGACATGGGAGAGTACCCAAATATTGTTCTAAGACCTTAGTAATATCCTAATGGTCATTTTAAGTCAATTACCAAAGAAAACCAAGCTTGAAAACAAGTTAAAACACAAAATGTGCTTTAAGGAGTCTTAAAGCACGTTTTTGAAAAATTGTCTTGTAAATGAGTTTTGAATGGCTAAATGTCCATCATTACTCTTTAATTAATATGTGTACTATATAGTATCACATTTGGAGGTCTATATCAATGGGAAATCAAAAATTTCACAACAATGTGCCTTGTTTTTGATGAATAGTGAATTTATTAAGCTAGTTTATAACATAAGTCTATATAAGTGAGACATTTGGCCAACAAAGACTAAACTACCCCATTCACTAAAGGGGGCCGGTTTCTTTAAGTGTGACTCACCACACTTATCTAACTAAGTAAAGAGAAAGCAAAATAAGTAAGTTATAAAGCATAAAGTACTATTCACCTTTTAAGATAAATATCACATTTTGCTTACCTCTCTCCTCACTTCTTCATTCTTCCTTGTCTCACACGATTTCTTGCTCTCTTTCTCTTCTCCATTAACGTGAAGCTCCTCTCCATGCTAGCTCCACCTTCTCTTGCACACATCTTGCTCATTTTAGCTCCAAATCCAAAACAAAATACATATTCTTCTTAGTTAGCTCAAGCTCCTCCTTTCTATCTTTTCAAAACTTCAAGAGCTTCATTTCGGTGCCAAGTCAAACCACCATTAGAGGAGGAAATTCAAGTTTGGAGACTCCATTGGCATCTCCATTCTCTTAAGGTAAAGAAAGTGTAAGAAAATCTAGGTTTCCACCATTTTCTTCACATGTCCGAAAATATATACTCATGGAACTCCATGTTTATGCCTTGTTCTAGCTTGTTTCTACTCTTCAAAGGAGAGAGGAGGTCCTTCTTGCTTCATATCCAAGTTTGTCTTGAGAAACCAAGGTAAAACAATCACATTAATACCTTAAAACATATTTTTAACCTAGGGTTTGTTCCTTAGGGTTAATGTGTTATCTAGTACTCATTGGAGTCATTGGATATTGGTTAGAACATTGGCAAGGAGACACACATTGGTGACCGAGATTGAACAAAGAAAAACCTAAGGAGAAAAGCTTTTAAGCTTGTGAGAAAACAAGGTAAATTACTTACCTTAAGGTGTTTTGTTGTTTAAGGGAATGAGAGGTATGATGAGTTTAGTGTAGAGTTTATATTGGGAAGGTTATATAAAACCTAGGAGAAACAATGACTATACTTGTGAACTTGTGACTAAGGAGCACATGAGAAAAAGAGATAGTTTAAGAATGTCAAGGTGAAGTACAAGAAGCATTCTATTTCAATGGGAGCCTTGTTGAGTGTATTTGCAGGTTGAAGGCATATATATGTGGAAATTCAGTGGTTAAGATTATTGTCATTTAAGGGCCTAAGTGCCAAGCATTTTAAGTTTAAGCACTATATGATGATGTGGTGTGGTTTTGGTGTAAATTGGGTGTTAAGGTGTTGTGGTGAGAATTTGTGTGATGTTGGTTGTTTGATGGAGAAAAACCATGTATTAGGTGGTATTATTACTAAGAACCTATGGCAAAATTTAAAGGAGAGCTTAAGTGTTTAAGACATTCTAAGGGAATTTAATGACTAAGTGAGGTACTAGGATGTTCTAGAGATTGTCTTGGTGAAAAGGGTGAGAACAAGGTGTTCTAAGGACTTATAATGACTTAGGCATTACTAGGAAGGATTTAGAAATCAAGAGAGTGCATTTGAGTATTTAGGACTTAGGTAAATGTTGATAAAAGAAGCTAGGAAACTTGGGTAAGTTAGGTGTAAGTGAGTGTGAAACTTTGAAATGGTTTAGGTGAGAACTAGAGTATAGAATCTAAGGAAGGTTTGATAAATGCAATAAGGCTGGGAAGTGGTGTACATGGTGTGGTCAAGTTCTTAAGGAGGGAGCATTTGGTTAATTGAAATTCTTGGAGGAATGCATGTGAGAAATGTAGGAAAATAAGCGCTAAGTGTTGGGAGCTTTGTAAGAATTGAGTAAATGTTTGAGAAGATCTTTGGAAGTTGTTTTAATGAGTTTGGTGGAGGTTATAAGGTGGATTTAAGGTGCCAAGATGGTGTTGGACCTATTAGGACACTTGTGGAAGAGTTTGGAATTGAAAGAGGCAATTTAAGAGGAAGGTCTGTAGAGGACCGACCCAGGGTCCGACCCAGTTTTGGGTCGGTCGGGCCATGTTAAGCCAGCCGGAATGCCTCTGGACTGGACCGACCCAGGGGGTTTGGGTCGGTCGGCTTAGCTTTGGGTCGGTCGGGCAAAGGTTTAGTGTAGGAAAATGGGTTCTGTAAGGGACCGACCCAGAGGGTTTGGGTCGGTCGGTCTAGCTCTGGGTCGGTCGGATGGGTTTCAAGAGACGGAAGAGTTTCTGTAATGGACCGACCCAGGGGTAGGGTCGGTCGGTGGGTCGGTCGACCCTTACCACTTAGAAAAAAAAAGAAAGAAATTTTGAATTCTAAGAATGGTAATAGGTATAGAGGTATACCTTTGGTAGGGTGGTAATGATTAGGACCCTAAGAACTTAAGGAATTAAGTTAAGATTAAGTATAAGTTTTAATGTTTAAAGTTAAGGTTGTAAGCTAAGTGGCAAAGACTTAAGAGGGTATTAAATGGGAATCTTTAGAGACTAAGTGAGTTAAGAAAGGTACAAATAACTAATGACCTAAAAATGAATGAATGTTTTAGGTTTGTGAATTGGGACCCCGAAGAAGTTAAACAAACAACGATCGACGGTGAACGGTACAATCCTTCTTGTGACCTGCTTGCTAACGAGGTGTCCCTCGGCTTGTGTGCTATCTGTTTATTTGCTATGACTAAAACAAGATAAAGCATGCAACCGGTTATATTGTTCTCGTTGTGATTGTGTTATATTTACACTAACCCGCGAGACTTGAGATTGCTACTAACCAAGTTTAGCACTTACTGAGTTAAGGTTGAGAACTAAGTATCGGTGATTGTTGGTTTTACCCGTCAAGGTTTAACTAACACTTGGTAATTAAGGCTTTCACTAACCATAACTTGGGGTGGGAGTGAGGAATCCGGAATGGTACCGGCACATGTGTATTGGGGGAGGTCGGTATCTGAATCAGGTCCGACTTCCAAATAAGACTGGTCATTAGACTCGTCGCCTAGGGTCAACAAATCGACCCGACCACCCGGGCTACTGTTTGAGGTGGGAGGCACATTAAGGAAGGCGTGGGGGGATCAAGCCTACATCCCCAATAAATTAAGAAAGGTAGCTTATCGTCGGATAGTGCACTGCTACCGGCTAGGGTTAACCAAGCCCTACAAAGATAAGCAACCAATTAAGGGCTAACCAATCTAATAGTGGAGAGGTTGGCAAGTATAAGATTAAGATTGAGATTGAGATTAAGATTAAGGTAAGGTAAGGAACTGAGATTAAGGAAATGAGGACTAAGGAGGGGGTTACTAACCCACTAGATAAGAGAACGCTTGAGTCGTTCATTACTTGTGAACTATATATGTTCATCTGTGGTTATTGTTATTGCACTTCATATTATGTTTGTGTATGTAATCAATTTCCATGCTATCGACAATTAGTCGTCGTAGCCCCGTTAGCTTGGGGGCCATGAGAGGGTGTACCAGCATTCGTGCTGACCCCCTCGGGGGCTATTTTTACACTTGCAGGTAAGAGGCCCATGAGGACGCACTACGAGAGTAGGAGCGGTTAGACTTAGGTGGGGACTTTTATTTTGAGTTCGGGTTGCGCCTGTGCACCCGACTGTTTATATTAAGCTGATGTAAGTTTGGGATTGTGTATAAGATACTAGTACTCGGTTGGTTGTGGTATTGAGAATATTGATGTTTAAGATGGGTAAGTGTTTTTGGATAAGTATTGTAAGCATTTAAGCCGGTATATTCTATCGATCAGACCGTGGCAAGGTCCAGGTGTTGTTTATTTCCGCGCGACGTATGCGATTAAAGTGTCAGATTGCGATAACCACGATAGGTTTGGATGGGGTGTTAAAAAGTGGTATCAGAGCGTGTTACGCTATGATCAAGAAATACCGGACATGAGTACCACGAGTTAGGATATAAGTTAAGGAATAAGTGATGGGTTACGGGTGTGAGAAGTTAGAGTGAGTAGAGTCAGATGACCACTAATAAGTGTGGATGTCTTTTACCGTTACGGACGTTAAAACTGCTAACCAAAACAATGGTGAGTACGAATCTAATGTAAGTTATGATTGTTCAAGATGGCAGGACGCCCTAGAGGAGGCCGAGGTGCGGCCGGGGTGAGGATATTCCAAGGGATCCTGACCGGGCAGACGACGATCCAGAGATCGTAGCTGCCGCTTTTAGGGCACATGGGCTACCATGGTGTGGGCCCCCACCACCCCTCCACCGCCACAACCTAGGGAACCAAAACTGGGTGAAGAGTCTGTCAGATCTTCAACCCGCTCATTTCAAGGGGGAGACCGATCCCGCCAAGCTTGAGAGCGTCAATTCCGAGCTGGAGACCGCCTTCGAGACCCTGATGTCCCTGCTGGGATCAAGGTGCGCTTAGCTGCTTTCTACCTGAAGGGGCGGCGGGCAATTGGGGAAGCTGGTGAGGGCCGAGCATGTGGCCAATCCAGAGTTCGGCTGGGAGCAGTACACCGCCTTGCTACGGGCAAAGTACTACCACGCCCATGTCCAGACGAAAGAAGCGTTGCAGTAGATGCGCTTAAGCAGTCGGACAAGATGACGGTGGACGAGTATTACTCAGAGTTCACCGCCTTGCTCCGTCTTCTGCCAGGTCTAGGGTATTCTGACCAGATCTTGGTAGACCGCTTCTATGGCGGGCTTAGCCATCGACTCCGCTACGGCATGGGGCCGACGAGTTACACTACCTTGCAGGTAATAAGAATGATTGAAATTTGAGTAAGTGATGAATAAGATTTAGATTATGAGAAAAGGTGAGACTAATACTATGGAAAGCAGGAGTGCTATCATGCCGCTGCTAAGGTTGAGATTACCGTCCAGCTGAGGGACGAGGAGAATGCAAAGCGGAAAAAGTGCTGGGAAGAGCTCAGAGAGTCAAGGGCAAGGAGGGTACAAGAAACAAAAGTACCAGCCTCAAGCCCAGAAAAATCAGAACCCGAAGGGGAGGAGGAGGGAAAGGAGAAGGCTCCGGAAGAGCCATTGAAGCTGACGTATGCTTATGCAGCTACACCCCTGCGCTCTAAGCGCCAAAGGGTAAGGAATTGGTAACTTAAGTTAAGAAACAACTAGTAACCATTTAGGATGTGAATATTGACATTGTGAATGATCAGGATCTGAGACTGAGAAAGGAGCCGGTGGTGGCTACCATCGACGCTCATCTGTAGATGGTGTCACAAGGACCACCCGGACTCGACTGTAAGGGGAACAAAGTAGAGTGCAACTTCTGCGGAGTACTTGGACACCGAGCATATGAGTGCTACGGGAATCCGGAGATAAGAATTTCAGACCCAGTTTTAAGGTTAAGGCCAAGGCTGATCAGGGATCTGGATCTGACGGTCAGAGGAGGGGCAACCAGCTGCAGACAAGAACCCAAGGGCGACCCAGAAGACGGGGCCCACTCTACACATGGTGGACCGGGACGATGAGCCTGAGCCCTCATCGAGGCCAGGGTACCACTATAACCATTTAGTAATAAAACTACCTGCTTACCGCATTATCATGCATGTTTGGTGAGTAAATGAGTTAAGTAAAAATAAGATGAGATTAGAACCTAAGTAAGACATAACCTACTACCACTTTAGGAAGATTCAACATCTGCTACCCTATACCATCTACATCTAACCCGGAGCACACCGACATCGAAACCATACACTTCCAACCGAACAATGTCAGGTTATCCGCCCAGGTATGATTTTATTAAGGGGATACCTGACACCCGACGCACAAATAGCCATCATCAGGAGATGCAATCACTAGGGATGGGACCGGGAGGTTTTTACACATCGGAGTACCCAGGGGAGCAAGGATGAAATTAAAGATGATGAGCTTGGGCAAGGATTGGAATCCGTATGCCAAGAATTACCAAACCACAAGGAGCAAGATGGAGTCTCACCACCGGGAATACCCGAAGAGTTCCATCCAGTTATTACACAAGTCATGGAAATCGCTCAGCAGTTGGAAGCTGAAACCGATTCCAGACATCCAGCCAGACATTTGCATTGTAAACTTACGAAAAAGATGGGAAACTGGGACTACACCAGGAGAAGGACGAGACAACGGAGTCTCTCGAGAGAGGGATACCCGTAGTGTCTTGTCCATTGGAGATGATGCGGAATTTTTATACGGCGAGCAGAAGCGTGCGGACCGTGCAGATAAGATAATACTTAAGTCAGGTGATGTATTAATTTGGGAGGAGAATCAAGGATGTTTACCATGGGATTAAGAGAATCAAGTTGAATACAGCACCGTCAGCAGTAATCAATGCGACGCATATGAGACCAGGAAGATTAAACCTAACCTTTAGACAATATTAGCCATGTAATGTTAGAATGAGATGAGAAACGAGATGTAAGGTTGAAGCACATGTTGTAAACAGGATGGTCATAAATAAAATAACAGTGTTGTTCATATAAATTGTTACGACTCTTGTTATACCATCAATACTCATGGAGCTTGTGAACACAATTAGGTCATGGACTCGGTACGGAAGGTGCACTAAGCATACTCACAGAGGCACAGGCCGACGCTAGCGGTACTATCCTCACCGGCACCTTTCCGATCAATGGGATTGAGGCATCAGTTCTCTTCGACTCAGGGGCCTCGCATACCTTTGTCTCTGCATCATTTGCGAGCAGGTTGGGGCTAGACGCTGAGGAGCTACCCGACTTCACGGTTACGCTCCCGTCTAAGGGAAGGTTCGTTGCACTCGCTACTACCGAGGGGCCACCATCAGAATTAAGGGGGAAGACTTCCCAGTCAGTTTCATTGAGTTCAGTAAGCTAGAGGCCCAAGAGAGCATAGATTGCTCTGCGCCGAGCATAGATTGCTGCTCAGGAGTCCGTCTGGGTAACAATATCATACCGCCAGAGGCCCAGAGAGCCTTCGACTAAGATCATCACCGCCATGGCAATGCATAGAGAATTAAGGAGAAAGGAAGAAGTATACCTCTGCTATGTACAGGACATAGAGAGAGACCCGAGTTCGACCCCGACTTACCGGTAGTGTCGGAGTTCCCCGACTTATTTCCACGGGAACTGCCCGGCATGCCACCCACTGAGGAGGTAGAGTTCACCATTGAGCTGCTACCTGGTACCGGACCGATAGCCAAAGCACCATACCGTATGGCTCCGGCAGAAATGACTGAGTTAAAAGAACAACTGAAAAATTTGTTGGATAAGGGATTCATTAGACCAAGCGTGTCACCATGGGGAGCGCCAGTCCTCTTCGTGAAGAAGAAGGATGGTAGTCTACCTCTGCATCGACTACAGAGAGCTGAATGCAGTAAGTGAAGAATAAGTACCCACTACCCCGCATTGACGATCTGTTCGATCAGTTGAAGGGAGCATCTGTGTTTTCCAAGATTGATCTCAGATCGGGGTATCATCAGATAGCCATTAAGGAGGGAGATATTGAGAAGACGGCATTCCGGACACGATACGGCCACTATGAGTTTACAGTGATGCCGTTCGGTTTGTCGAACGCGCCAGTGAAGTTTATGGATCTGATGAACCGCTTGTTCCGGGAGCAGCTGGACAAGTCGGTTGTGGTTTTTATTGATGATATTTTGATATATTCAAAGTCTAAGGTTGAGCATGAGGAACATTTGAGGAGGGTGTTGGAAATATTAAGGGAGAACCAGCTATATGCTAAGTTCTCCAAGTGTAGTTTTGGCTTGACCAGGTCTCTTTCCTAGGTCATGTCATCTAGATGCTGGGATCGCAGTGATCCAGCAAAGATTGATGCCGTACGTACCTGGCCAAGGCCCGAAGACTGTTACCGACATCCGGAGCTTTCTCGGTCTGGCAGTTACTACAGAGATTTGTTAGAGATTTCAGCAAGGCGCGAAGCCGATGACCAGTCTGATGAGAAAGATGCACCATTTCTATGGACAGTCGACTGTGAGAGATCATTTCAGCGCTTGAAGGACTCACTGACCACTGCACCGGTACTGACCATTCCAGACGGTACAGAGGGCTTTGAGGTTTATTTGATGCATCCGGCAGATGGGCTGGGTTACGTGCTCATGCAACATGGCAAGGTGGTGGCATATGCCTCACGCTAGTTGAAGAAACATGAGGAGAACTACCCCACACTGATTTTAGAGCTGGGAGCTGTAGTCTTCGCTTTGAAGATATGGCACCACTACTTATATGGGGTTAGTGTCACAATCTACACCGATCACAAAAGTTTGAAATACATATCACTCAGAAGGAGTTAATCTTCGACAGAGGAGATGGTTAGAATTCTGAAAGACTATGACATTGACCTCCAATACAAAGAAGGGAAGGCCAATGTTTGTAGCGATGCCCTGAGCCTCGAGCACACTCACTCCATTCGCTAGTTTCTTTCTCCAGCTTGGTTGATGAGGTGCGAGAGGCTCAGAGGACTGATATATTGAGAGAGGTCAGACAGAAGCGTGACAGATGGTACCTTTGAGAGTCAGAAATACGACTTCAGACTTTATGATGATTATCTGATCAGACTTAAGGGCCGATTATGCATACACGAGGTAACACGGATCTGAAAGACCGTATACTTAGACAATCACACTGTTTCTTCAGTTTCCATCCATCCGGGGCCTCTAAAATGTATAAAGACAAAGAGATACTTCTGGTGGTCGGGGATGAAGACAGATGTTACCAGTTCGTCTTGAGGTGTCTCACATGCCAGAAGGTGAAATTCGAGCACAGACGACCGGGCGAATGGTACAGTCGATGCCAGTTCCGGAATGGAAGTTCCATGATATCTCCATGGACTTCGTTGGACTTCCACTGCTAGGGGAGGTCTCAACATGATATGGGTGGTGGTGGATCGCCTTACCAAAGTAGCCCGATTCATACCGATGAAGGATACTTGGAAGGTGACCAAATTAGCTGAGTTATTTGAGAAAGAAATCATGAGACATCACGGAATACCAAAGACCATAGTTCAGATAGAGATACCAGATCCTTTCGAGGTACTGGAGCTACCAGGTAGCGTTAGGTACAGAACTCAACTGAGTACCGCGTTCCTCCTCAGACAGATGTCAGACTGAGCGTACTATTCAGACACTCGAGGACATGCTGAGAGCATGTGCCTTAGACTTCCAGGGCATTGGATTGACAAATTGCATCTGATCGAGTTTTCATACAACAACAACTATCACGCTTCGATCAGATGGCACCTTTTCAAGCGTTGTATGGTAGACCATGTCGTACACCGCTCTGCTGGGATGAGTTGAGTGAGACGGTCATCATAGGACCAGAGTACTTAGAACAAGTTAAGGCTGAAGTTCAGCAAATCAGGGAGAACATGAAAGCTGCTCAAGATAGGCAGAAGTCGTATGCTGATGTTCAACGACGAGACCTGGAGTTCGCAGTGGGCGACCGGGTATTTCTGCGAGTATCACCGATGAAGGGTGTATTCAGGTTTGGGCAGAAGGGCAAGTTAAGCCCGAAGAAATGTGTACCGTAAATGGTTAAGCACATGTGCGAACTTTGAGGACAAAGTTCTTTTAAGGGGGGTAGATTGAAATACCCCAAACTTAGATATGGTGTTCAAATGATAAACTAAGATATAAGGAGGCTAAATAATGCCTAAGAAACATTAAGAAACATTTCTAATCAAAGAAAATATAAGGAAACACCAAAAAGAGCAGTTTAAGCAAAAACGCGCTCTAAGCTTGGAGAGACATGGGAGAGTACCCAAATATTGTTCTAAGACCTTAGTAATATCCTAATGGTCATTTTAAGTCAATTACCAAAGAAAACCAAGCTTGAAAACAAGTTAAAACACAAAATGTGCTTAAGGAGTCTTAAGCACGTTTTTGAAAAATTGTCTTGTAAATGAGTTTTGAATGGCTAAATGTCCATCATTACTCTTTAATTAATATGTGCACTATATAGTATCACATTTGGAGGTCTATATCAATGGGAAATCAAAAATTTCACAACAATGTGCCTTGTTTTTGATGAATAGTGAATTTATTAAGCTAGTTATAACATAAGTCTATATAAGTGAGACATTTGGCCAACAAAGACTAAACTACCCTCATTCACTAAAGGGGGCCGGTTCTTTAAGTGTGACTCACCACACTTATCTAACTAAGTAAAGAGAAAGCAAAATAAGTAAGTTATAAAGCATAAAGTACTATTCACCTTTTAAGATAAATATCACATTTTGCTTACCTCTCTCCTCACTTCTTCATTCTTCCTTGTCTCAACGATTTCTTGCTCTCTTTCTCTTCTCCATTAACGTGAAGCTCCTCTCCATGCTAGCTCCACCTTCTCTTGCACACATCTTGCTCATTTTAGCTCCAAATCCAAAACAAAATACATATTCTTCTTAGTTAGCTCAAGCTCCTCCTTTCTATCTTTTCAAAACTTCAAGAGCTTCATTTCGGTGCCAAGTCAAACCACCATTAGAGGAGGAAATTCAAGTTTGGAGACTCCATTGGCATCTCCATTCTCTTAAGGTAAAGAAAGTGTAAGAAAATCTAGGTTTCCACCATTTTCTTCACATGTCCGAAAATTATACTCATGGAACTCCATGTTTATGCCTTGTTCTAGCTTGTTTCTACTCTTCAAAGGAGAGAGGAGGTCCTTCTTGCTTCATATCCAAGTTTGTCTTGAGAAACCAAGGTAAAACAATCACATTAATACCTTAAAACATATTTTTAACCTAGGGTTTGTTCCTTAGGGTTAATGTGTTATCTAGTACTCATTGGAGTCATTGGATATTGGTTAGAACATTGGCAAGGAGCACACATTGGTGACCGAGATTGAACAAAGAAAAACCTAAGGAGAAAAGCTTTTAAGCTTGTGAGAAAACAAGGTAAATTACTTACCTTAAGGTGTTTTGTTGTTTAAGGGAATGAGATGTAGGTATGATGAGTTTAGTGTAGAGTTTATATTGGGAAGTTTATAAAACCTAGGAGAAACAATGACTATACTTGTGAACTTGTGACTAAGGAGCACATGAGAAAAAGAGATAGTTTAAGAATGTCAAGGTGAAGTACAAGAAGCATTCTTTCAATGGGAGCCTTGTTGAGTTATTTGCAGGTTGAAGGCATATATATGTGGAAATTCAGTGGTTAAGATTATTGTCATTTAAGGGCCTAAGTGCCAAGCATTTTAAGTTTAAGCACTATATGATGATGTGGTGTGGTTTTTGGTGTAAATTGGGTGTTAAGGTGTTGTGGTGAGAATTTGTGTGATGTTGGTTGTTTGATGGAGAAAAACCATGTATTAGGTGGTATTATATACTAGAGAACCTATGGCAAAATTTAAAGGAGAGCTTAAGTGTTTAAGACATTCTAAGGGAATTTAATGACTAAGTGAGGTACTAGGATGTTCTAGAGATTGTCTTGGTGAAAAAGGGTGAGAATAAGGTGTTCTAAGGACTTATAATGACTTAGGCATTACTAGGAAGGATTTAGAAATCAAGAGAGTGCATTTGAGTATTTAGGACTTAGGTAAATGTTGATAAAAGAAGCTAGGAAACTTGGGTAAGTTAGGTGTAAGTGAGTGTGAAATTTGAAATGGTTTAGGTGAGAACTAGAGTATAGAATCTAAGGAAGGTTTGATAAATGCAATAAGGCTGGGAAGTGGTGTACATGGTGTGGTCAAGTTCTTAAGGAGGGAGCATTTGGTTAATTGAAATTCTTGGAGGAATGCATGTGAGAAATGTAGGAAAATAAGCGCTAAGTGTTGGGAGCTTTGTAAGAATTGAGTAAATGTTTGAGAAGATCTTTGGAAGTTGTTTTAATGAGTTTGGTGGAGGTTATAAGGTGGATTTAAGGTGCCAAGATGGTGTTGGACCTATTAGGACACTTGTGGAAGAGTTTGGAATTGAAAGAGGCAATTTAAGAGGAAGGTCTGTAGAGGACCGACCCAGGGTCCGACCCAGTTTTGGGTCGGTCGGGCCATGTTAAGCCAGCCGGAATGCCTCTGGACTGGACCGACCCAGGGGGTTTGGGTCGGTCGGCTTAGCTTTGGGTCGGTCGGGCAAAGGTTTAGTGTAGGAAAATGGGTTCTGTAAGGGACCGACCCAGAGGGTTGGGTCGGTCGGTCTAGCTCTGGGTCGGTCGGATGGGTTTCAAGAGACGGAAGAGTTTCTGTAATGGACCGACCCAGGGGTAGGGTCGGTCGGTGGGTCGGTCGACCCTTACCACTTAGAAAAAAAAGAAAGAAATTTTGAATTCTAAGAATGGTAATAGGTAAAGAGGTATACCTTTGGTAGGGTGGTAATGATTAGGACCCTAAGAACTTAAGGAATTAAGTATTAAGTATAAGTTTTAATGTTTAAAGTTAAGGTTGTAAGCTAAGTGGCAAAGACTTAAGAGGGTATAAATGGGAATCTTTAGAGACTAAGTGAGTTAAGAAAGGTACAAATAACTAATGACCTAAAAATGAATGAATGTTTTAGGTTTGTGAATTGGGACCCCGAAGAAGGTTAAACAAACAACGATCGACGGTGAACGGTACAATCCTTCTTGTGACCTGCTTGCTAACGAGGTGTCCCTCGGCTTGTGTGCTATCTGTTTATTTGCTATGACTAAAACAAGATAAAGCATGCAACCGGTTATATTGTTCTCGTTGTGATTGTGTTATTTACACTAACCCGCGAGACTTGAGATTGCTACTAACCAAGTTAGCACTTACTGAGTTAAGGTTGAGAACTAAGTATCGGTGATTGTTGGTTTTACCCGTCAAGGTTTAACTAACACTTGGTAATTAAGGCTTTCACTAACCATAACTTGGGGTGGGAGTGAGGAATCCGGAATGGTACCGGCACATGTGTATTGGGGGAGGTCGGTATCTGAATCAGGTCCGACTTCCAAATAAGACTGGTCATTAGACTCGTCGCCTAGGGTCAACAAATCGACCCGACCACCCGGGCTACTGTTTGAGGTGGGAGGCACATTAAGGAAGGCGTGGGGGGATCAAGCCTACATCCCCAATAAATTAAGAAAGGTAGCTTATCGTCGGATAGTGCACTGCTACCGGCTAGGGTTAACCAAGCCCTACAAAGATAAGCAACCAATTAAGGGCTAACCAATCTAATAGTGGAGAGGTTGGCAAGTATAAGATTAAGATTGAGATTGAGATTAAGATTAAGGTAAGGTAAGGAACTGAGATTAAGGAAATGAGGACTAAGGAGGGGTTACTAACCCACTAGATAAGAGAACGCTTGAGTCGTTCATTACTTGTGAACTATATGTGTTCATCTGTGGTTATTGTTATTGCACTTCATATTATGTTTGTGTATGTAATCAATTTCCATGCTATCTACAATTAGTCGTCGTAGCCCCGTTAGCTTGGGGGCCATGAGAGGTTGTACCAGCATTCGTGCTGACCCCCTCAGGGGCTATTTTACACTTGCAGGTAAGAGGCCCATGAGGACGCACTACGAGAGTAGGAGCGGTTAGACTTAGGTGGGGACTTTATTTTGAGTTCGGGTTGCGCCTGTGCACCCGACTGTTTATATTAAGCTGATGTAAGTTTGGGATTGTGTATAAGATACTAGTACTCGGTTGGTTGTGGTATTGAGAATATTGATGTTTAAGATGGGTAAGTGTTTTTGGATAAGTATTGTAAGCATTTAAGCCGGTATATTCTATCGATCAGACCGTGGCAAGGTCCAGGTGTTGTTTATTTCCGCTGCGACGTATTCGATTAAGTGTTCAGATTGCGATAACCACGATAGGCTTTGGATGGGGTGTTACACAACTTCCTAGCTATCTCACTCGATCATTACCGCGCAAGCACAATACCAAAACACTCAGTCATACAGAGTGCAGAGGCGTAAACTCTTGACAGTAAATCTCTTGTGCGATTGCAATAGGAATTCACACTGTGTTTCTCTGAGATTCTTATCACATAGTACTGACTACTGGCTTACTGCCTAGTTTATTCGCTATCACTTACCGTTGTATCTCCACTGAGTCTAACTCATAACTCTGCTTATTTGCTGTTGGGGTAAAAACCTAACGACAAGTATACCGGTCGATTGCAGCAAGTTTTCCTAGAAGTGTCCCTCCAGGTTATCGAATCCAAGGGAGGCAGCGTTTTAGTTTAATTAATATTTAAGAACAAACTAATGAAATAACTCAAGTAACAGGGGGGTTTTGTTTGTTGAATTACTAAGTACTGAAGCAAAATGTAAATAAAAACAAGGATAATAAATGCAAGAGCAACAGTGAGCAGAACAGTGATGTTTTTGAATTAATGAGAAGGGAAAATTCCGGTTTACTAATCCTCCAATTTCTTTGGTTCCTTTCTCAGTGTGTTCACCAACATCTAGATTAAAATCCTAGATCAAAATTATTCCACGTTAGGTCTCCCGCTCGGTGGAATCTAATTAACAGTTAATAAATTTTAACTCTCGTTACAAATTTACTAATTGCTAACAGCTTTAAGAATAATCCAGTTTAATGATCAGTTAATATCCTAGAGGAATTACCATCTCTAAATTAACCGGTGCTGTTCCTATTGTCTATTATCTACCGCAGTTCTCACTTATAAGCAGATAAACAGATAAAATCCAGTAATTGGCCAAATCACAAGATTTATAACAATAAATAAGGAACAGCACTTTAATCTGTTAAAATGGTAAATCACAAAGATAATGGAACCTCAGAATTTGGATTACATAGCAAACCGAAATTTATAAAAACTACTCAGCCATGGAAATGGAATTACTGCAACAATATGTAAATAACATTAAAGAAGAAAAAGAAGAAGAAACTCTGTTTTAAGGCTCTTTGATGGAGTCTCTGTGCACAACCAGCAGTTTCCTCCGCTCAATCTCCACTTGTTGAAGTCCCCAGCTGCTTGTGTATTTCAGGTTTTTGTGGATGTATGTGGTGTTTAATGGAAATGGTGATATGAATGGTACGTGAGAAATGAGATGGAAATGGATGGAGGAGTGTAATGGTGTAAGTGAGGGAGGAGATATCCGATGGATATTGTGTGTTTTGAATGAGAGGGATTGAGTTCTATTTATAGAACTTATTTGCTGGAGTACGTAGCAGCAGTGTGATAGTGGAGATGATGCTGGAGTTTTAGAAGTGGAATTGTGGGTGGTTAACGTGGGTGTTGTTGCTGGATTTAGGGAGATTAGTGGAGATGATTGGAAAGTAGCAGTGGAAATGAGGTTGGAAAGGGGATCGTAGTGCATGGGCGGTGGTTTATTTAAGAAGAGAATAAATCTCTTCACGTTCGCGGCGCTACAGACCTCTGACTCAGCCATTTGGTCCGGGACTTAGGTCCTGTATGAAGTCCCGGACCATGGTATAAAAATAAGTCGAGAATTGGCATCTCATGTGGTCCGGGTCTTCACTCCTGCCTCAAGTCCCGGACCATAAACGATTTTAATAAGAGAAACCAGTCACATTGTGGTCCGGGTCTTCACTCTTCCACCAAGTACCGGACCATAAATAATTTCAAATCGAGATTTGAGTCACGTTGTGGTCCGGGACTTAGCTCCATAATCAAGTCCCGGACCAAGCCTGAATTTAATTCGAGAGTTGAGTTGCAATGTGGTCCGGGTCTTTGCTCCATGTTCAAGTCCCGGACCAAGCTTGATTTTAATTCGATGATGAATATCTTGACTCTATTTGGCTTGTTTTGATTTGCCATATGTTCCAACCATGATAGGAATGTGTTTCTTTGAGATTAAAGCCTGAAAAAGCACACACAGACCATAAAAGAGAACAATTGCAACAAGAAGCATAAAAATGCTCATAAGACAGGAATTTAGCAGTACATGATAACAAATTGGGTCTCAAAAGACCATGCAGAGATAGGTAAATTCCTGACTTATCAACATCCCCACACTTAACCTTTGCTTGTCCTCAAGCAATTACTGCAAGCAAAATATACCAGATTTTCAAAGGCGGGGATTTATCAGGTCAGGAAAATGTACAAGGAAATCTAATGCTGAGAAACAGTCATAAGAAACATTGACTAGTACTGCAAGTTTTCTTAAACAGTGAAGCTAGAGTGTTTGACAAATGCATGAGACTATCATCATAACTATTTAATCCAAACTTTACTCAAGGCTCTACTTTCCATTTGCTTTCCACAATTCATTGGACGACAAGGGGCAAGAAGTAATGTCATATTCCACATTACCTTTCATTGCCACATACTCATAATCAAGGAAGAATTTGCAATAAACTGTTTAGTCATGAAAGAACTTTCCTTCCAATTTTTCTGAGTAAGCATTATTCATTTCATCCCCTCAGACTTTTTCTCCCCATCCTTGTAGCGGTGTTGGGCCTTCTATCCCAGATCAGATGATCTTAGGTAGATGAGTGATGAGGCACTCCAAGGGCTTAATTACCGAATGGGAGAGGCCTGTTCCGGTTCAGAGTAGATTAGAGGAGTACCTTGCCTTTGTCCTTTCCTTCCATTCATTCCAAAACTTTCTAAAAGCCCCAAGTTAGTTCAAACAAAATAGTCACAAAATGGTCTCACCTTTTATTGAAGGAAATAGATGCAAGTTTTAATCAAAACCGACAATCTAAGCAGTATAACCAAAGTTCTTATGACCGAAATTTCAGATTAAATCTCAGAAATGTTCGCTACTTGTATGTTATTCCCGACTGATGCATCTTACCACAGCTGAAAACCAAGTATGTCGAATTAAAAATTTTTGTGGAGGGTCATCAAAGGTTAGTGAAGGGAGAATAAGTATAGTCAGGACCCACAGAAAACAAACAATTTAGATGTGCAACCCCCATACTACTTCCCCACACTTAGAAAATAGCAATGTCCTCATTGCTACTAGAATGTGATTATAGTGCAAAAGAAAGAATAGGACTCCCCTGAATAATCGGTGAAGAGGACGTCCCCACACTTAGGACAAGGGACGGGAGGCTGAAGGAGGGTTGGAAAAATTTCGGCAGAGTCTCCTTTGTATTCTTTTGATATCGCACACATAGATGGCAGTCCTGTTTGAATATCAAGAAGTAGCAGACATCTCATCGCAACAAAATAGAAGCATCACAACCAAGTATCCGGAAGTAGCAGGAGTACCCAAATTAACAACAACAATCCAAAAAGAAAAGGAAAGGTACCGGAAGTCGCATCCTACGAAGCTAAAAGACATCAAAATATCTCAAATGACAAAAATAGCAAAAAAAACAAAAGACAATAAAGATAGGTATGATAAAGAGAGCTGCAACCACACATGTACTACTACCGATGGGGCATGCGCCAAGACTCCAACTGTGCAAAGCGCTCATCATAGGCCTGGAAACGGGCGTCCTGGCGAGTCTGGTACTCAGCAAACCGTGCATCCTGCTGAGCCTCGTACTCTGTCTGGCGATTCTCCAAAGCTGAGATGCGCGCACCATACCCGTCAAGACGACTATCTATCTGATCAAAGCGGGCTGTGGCCATCCCCCTCCAGTCTCTAAACTCACGCAGCAGCTCGTCATAACCCGGGGCCGATCCAGCAGGTATCGGAATGTCCTGGGCCCCATCACCTACAACATCATCCTCAGCAGCAACCTCATCAGCGTTCTCAGCAACGTCAGCAACTCGGGGTGCTCGTGCAGTGCGGCGACGCTTCACCCACTGATCATCCATCTTCTCCCACTGATAGAAGCGCATCATCATCATGTCAATGGAAGACCGGGGGTACTGGGGTTCTTCATCTGAGCAATCTACCCCGGTGTCATCGAAGAAAGACTGCAATAGGTGGGGAAAGGGAAGAGAGCCACTGCTATCTGTGTCAACAATCCGAAACATGGACTGATAGATGATCCCATGCAAAGCGATGGGGTACGCTACCTGCGCAAGCTCATCATCCAACAGGTAGCGCAGGACATAGAAGTCAATTACATTCAGGTCCGCACACTCCCTGGGTCGGACATTGTACATGATTATCCCCAAGATCAGACGCTCCAACGGTGTGGGCAGTTTGTCACCTATAATCACCTGCTTGTCCCGTTGGTTCCGCCTCTGGCGGTTTTGGACTGCCGGATCATTCACAATCAGATTCAGATAGTGATCCTTAGCCTGACGCTCACGTAGTTCTTGATTTTCCCTGTCCGCGTCAGTCGGGACTCTAGTCCTAACCGGTAATTGCAGGGTATGTCTAATACCCGAGCTACTCACATTTATTTCCTTCCCTTAACATTTGACTTTATAACTCTGCGTTCTCACTCACCGTGGCATTAGCATAGAATAGTTTCACCAAACGCGGGTAGAATTTCCCTCCCCGGGTCCATACGACATACCCAGTTCCTTGCGCCAAATATATTTTCCAAATTGAACTCAGTGATTAAGGATGGGCAGACTGACCTTTCGTAAATAATTTTGCACTCTTTGGCTCGGAACCAATCCCACGCAGCTTGAGAAACGAATTCGGAAAGCTCAGTTTCCCGGACCCGAAGTGGAGGAGCGTCTGATGAAGAAGAAGCCCCGGCAGTGTTGGCGCGTCGAGCTCGTTTGGATGCCATTGGTAAATTTTTGGATTTAAGGTCGTGTTTGGAATCTGGTAGATAGGGGCGCGACAGAGGGGATGGCGTGTGGTCGAGATGACAGAGAGGTTGTGGGGTGCCGGTGTGTTTCTGTGGGTGGTGGAGGAATTGAATGCGGGTGTGGGTTAACAGAGGGATAGTGACGGTGTAGGCGTGGTGTTTGGTGCGGCGAAGTGGTGGTGGTAGTTAGGGTCGAAGTCGGGATGTTGCGGGTTGTGTTGAGCGCGACAGAGGATGGCGCTGACGAAATTTAGACTCGAGGTGAATTCCTCTGTGGCGCTGGCGAAATTTGGATTGGAGGCGCCACTGTGTTTGAGGGCGAGGAGAATGGGGGTGCTGGGTACGGGTATGGTGCTCAAGGAGAATGGGGGTGCTGGGTTTATCGGTTAGGGTTGCAGAGGAGAGTGGGAACGCGAAGGTTGAAGACGGGTAAATTTTTTTTTAACAGCTTTAGATGGTCCGGGACCTAGGGTATGGTTCAAGTCCCGGACCATGGTATAAATCGGGCCGAGATTTTTCTTCACATATGGTCCGGGACTTAGGCTGTGGTTGAAGTCCCGGACCACCCCATTTTTCGATTCGAGATTTGTTTGCTCCACTGGTCCGGGACCTAGGGTAAGGTTGAAGTCCCGGACCACTCCTTATTTTCTGTTCGAGAGTTTTCTCCTTCTCTGGTCCGGGACTTAAGTCCTGTAACATGTCCCGGACCACCCCATTTGTTTCAACCGAAGGATTGCCTCTGAGTACCCTGTTCCTCTTCCTTCATCAAACCTATATTTTAACAAAACCAACCAAAGAAAAATAGCTAACAGAGGAATTAGAACAAGTAAAAACGTGCATTAAAATGAAAATCAAGAAGAGAAACGAAAGAAGATTGGGTTGCCTCCCAATGAGCTGCCCGTCTTTTTGGTCTTTGGCTAGACCATGTTTTTGTTCTTTCAAGAAATTCCAGAAGATTTAGGTGTCTTTGCAACCTGGTGACACGAACTCCGAGAAGCTTCCAAAACATTTTTAGAAGACCTGCCAGCATAAAACAGTAGTTGCTCACTTTCTGCATTCAAAGTGATCGTACCATGAGCAACTTCTATTCGAGCGTCGGCTGTTGCTAGGAAGGGTCTTCCAAGGATAATAGGGACCGTTGGATCTGTAGCCATGTCGAGTACGACAAAGTCGCAGGGGAAATATAGATGTTCCACCTTAACCATCACATCCTTTGCAATTCCACAAGGGTAAACCATCGAGCGATCTGCTAACTGAAGTGTCATTCGTGTAGGCTGTAGGTCTCCAATTCCAAGCTTTTCAAATAAAGCGTATGGCATGAGACTAATCGACGCGCCTAAATCAGCAAGACAGTGGTCGAAGTCGATGTCTCCTATTCTGCATGGAATTGTGAAGCTTCCAGGATCTTTGCATTTCTCTGGTAAGCGCTTCTGTATGATCGCTGAACAAGTCTCTGTGAGCTGAATAGTTCCTGTCTCAACTAACTTTGCCTTATTGGATAAAAGCTTCCTTAAATACTTGGCATAGTTAGGTACCTTCGCAACTAAATCAACAAAGGGGATATCCACAGATAGTTGACGAAGTAAAGTAAGAAACTTATCAAACTCACTATCCTCCTTGGAATGCTTGGTTCTGTTTGGAAATGGATTTGGAGGAGCAACTTCAACCGCCGATGGTGTAGGTGAAGGAGATTTGGTAACTTCACAATTCCGCTCATTCTCCAGCACCGGTTGCTCTATGCTCACCTCAGGCTCAGTAGCTTTATCTTTGCCACTTCTAGTAGTTACCTTCTTCGCGGTTTCCTTTTCTTGCAAAGGAATTTGTTAGCCAAGATATCATCCACCAGTGTAGCAGAATTTGGAATTAACTTAAGCATATCAGAAAAAGGGATATCTTTAGTTAATTTCTTAAAAATTTTAAGAAATTTTCCAAGCTGTTCATCAAGGTCCCTTTTCTTTAACCTATCAGGAAAAGGAATGGGTTCTTCAAATTTATGATTGGAAACAGAAGAGTAAGAAGGTTGAGTTTCAGGAGACTCCTTCTCCTTGGGTTTTTCAGAAACTTTACTGGAGTCCTTAACCTCTTTGTGAACAGGTAAAATTGCAGCGACAAGTGGAGTATCTTCTTTCGCAACAAAAACAGCTTTAGCATACTCGCGAGGATTCTTCTCTGCTGGCTAGGTAGAGTCCCTGCAGGTCTATCAGAAAGTTTTTCACTTAGTTGGGCAATTTGAGTCTCAATATGTTTGTTGAAGGCTCTCTGCTCCAAGATGAAAGTCTTGTTCTCATGGTTGGTTCTCTCTTGCTGTTCGAGTTTCCTATTGGTCGACAGGATAAACTCTCGCATCATATCTTCCAAACCTGAACTCGCACCAGCTGGCTGTTTCTGTGCCTGCTGGTTCTGCATTTGCTGATTTTGGTGAGGTCCCTGAAAATGCTGAGTGTTCTGCTGTGGAGGCCTCTGACTGTAGTTATTGCCCTGGAATCTCTGCTGCTGATATCCTTGATTGTTTTGGTTGTTGTAGAAGTTTCCTTGCCTGTTTCCCAGATAGTTTACCTCTTCATTTTGCTGAGAAGTACACTGACACATGTTGGAACTTCTACCACAATACTCACACTGTGGGAAAGAATCGGTCACAACAGCTGCACTTGACTGAGGGTTCATCATTGCACACATCTTCTCAAATTGCTTAGACATGCTATCCATCCTAGCAGCTAAAAGAGTGTTTGAATCTACCTCATAGATCCCAGCGGTCTTTCTTGGGGGAACCTCAGTAGATGCCCTAGCACCTCCCCACTGATTAGCCGAGTTGGAGAGAGTTTCCAACAACTCCTTTATCCTTTTGATTGGAAGCTCCATAAGACTTCCTCCTGCACAAGTATCCACCAAAAGTCGGCTCTGGGGATCAAGATCTTTGTAGAAGGATTGTAGCACGACTTCCTCTCCCAGACCGTGGTGTGGTACTCTTCGAACAATTCCCTTGAATCTCTCCCAAGCCTCTGAAAGAGTCTCCCCACTGTATTGCTTGAAGTTGGTGATCTCACCTCTCATGGTCAGCATGCGAGATGGTGGGAAGTATTTTGCCAGGAATGTGTTTGCTAGCTCGGTCCAGGAGGTGATACTGTTTGGAGATAGGGAGTTCAGCCACTCTGCAGCTCTGTCCCTGAGTGAAAAAGGAAACAGGGTTAGTCTGGCTACCTCCTGAGAAGCTGGTGTTGAACATGCTCCAACCAAGCGCAGGAAGGATGTAAGATGAACATTTGGGTCTTCAGTGACTACTCCACTGAACTGTGGAGCATTCAAGACCATCGTGACATAATGGGTCTTGAATTGCCATTCTACCCCTTCTGGTAGTGTAGGGATTACTATTGGTGATGTGAGTCCCCCACATTTGGACGAGTGTAGTCGTTCATCCTTTTTTCTCTGCTGATACCGTCCATAAGATATTCTTCTTCGGAATCAAAGGTATCCCCTGGTGAGTCCTTGAGAAACACCTCTGGTTCAAATGCAGGCTCCAGTACTAGTCCCTGGCGGCTTCTTCTCGCAAGTCGCTCTATATCAGGTACAAGCTCAAATTCAGGATTGCCTTCAGAACGAGTTTTAACCATAAACAAAAATCAGATAACTGACAGTAGTTGTAAAACACAGTCGGGTAAAACCCAAATAAACTAGAACCACAAATAATAAGAAACAAATTGCACAAAGCTAAGAAAATGAACAAAAGAAAATAAAACCAAACAAAAATAAACTAAACTAAAAAGCAAAAACAAAATAAAATAAAATAAAATAAAAATAAAATAAAAAAATTAAACTAAGCAATCGTGCCTCCCCGGCAACGGCGCCATAAACTTGTTGGGGTAAAAACCTAACGGCAAGTATACCAGTCGATTGCAGCAAGTTTTCCTAGAAGTGTCCCTCCAGGTTATCGAATCCAAGGGAGGCAGCGTTTTAGTTTAATTAATATTTAAGAACAAACTAATGAAATAACTCAAGTAACAGGGGGGTTTTGTTTGTTGAATTACTAAGTACTGAAGCAAAATGTAAATAAAAACAAGGATAATAAATGCAAGAGCAACAGTGAGCAGAACAGTGATGTTTTTGAATTAATGAGAAGGGAAAATTCCGGTTTACTAATCCTCCAATTTCTTTGGTTCCTTTCTCAGTGTGTTCACCAACATCTAGATTAAAATCCTAGATCAAAATTATTCCACGTTAGGTCTCCCGCTCGGTGGAATCTAATTAACAGTTAATAAATTTTAACTCTCGTTACAAATTTACTAATTGCTAACAGCTTTAAGAATAATCCATTTTAATGATCAGTTAATATCCTAGAGGAATTACCATCTTTAAATTAACCGGTGCTGTTCCTATTGTCTATTATCTACCGCAGTTCTCACTTATAAGCAGATAAACAGATAAAATCCAGTAATTGGCCAAATCACAAGATTTATAACAATAAATAAGGAACAGCACTTTAATCTGTTAAAATGGTAAATCACAAAGATAATGGAACCTCAGAATTTGGATTACATAGCAAACCGAAATTTATAAAAACTACTCAGCCATGGAAATGGAATTACTGCAACAATATGTAAATAACATTAAAGAAGAAAAAGAAGAAGAAACTCTGTTTTAAGGCTCTTTGATGGAGTCTCTGTGCACAACCAGCAGTTTCCTCCGCTCAATCTCCACTTGTTGAAGTCCCCAGCTGCTTGTGTATTTCAGGTTTTTGTGGATGTATGTGGTGTTTAATGGAAATGGTGATATGAATGGTACGTGAGAAATGAGATGGAAATGGATGGAGGAGTGTAATGGTGTAAGTGAGGGAGGAGATATCCGATGGATATTGTGTGTTTTGAATGAGAGGGATTGAGTTCTATTTATAGAACTTATTTGTTGGAGTACGTAGCAGCAGTGTGATAGTGGAGATGATGCTGGAGTTTTAGAAGTGGAATTGTGGGTGGTTAACGTGGGTGTTATTGCTGGATTTAGGGAGATTAGTGGAGATGATTGGAAAGTAGCAGTGGAAATGAGGTTCGAAAGGGGATCGTAGTGCATGGGCGGTGGTTTATTTAAGAAGAGAATAAATCTCTTCCCGTTCGCGGCGCTACAGACCTCTGACTCAGCCATTTGGTCCGGGACTTAGGCCCTGTATGAAGTCGACCATGGTATAAAAATAAGTCAAGAATTGGCATCTCATGTGGTCCGGGTCTTCACTCCTGCCTCAAGTCCCGGACCATAAACGATTTTAATAAGAGAAACCAGTCACATTGTGGTCCGGGTCTTCACTCTTCCACCAAGTACCGGACCAAAATAATTTCAAATCGAGATTTGAGTCACATTGTGGTCCGGACTTAGCTCCATAATCAAGTCCCGGACCAAGCCTGAATTTAATTCGAGAGTTTGAGTTGCAATGTGTCCGGGTCTTTGCTCCATGTTCAAGTCCCGGACCAAGCTTGATTTTAATTCGATGATGAATATCTTGACTCTATTTGGCTTGTTTTGATTTGCCATATGTTCCAACCATGATAGGAATGTGTTTCTTTGAGATTAAAGCCTGAAAAAGCACACACCCCATAAAGAGAACAATTGCAACAAGAAGCATAAAAATGCTCATAAGACAGGAATTTAGCAGTAAATGATAACAAATTGGGTCTCAAAAGACCATGCAGAGATAGGTAAATTCCTGACTTATCATTTGCCATACTTTTGTTTAACAATACTTATACAACGGTCGCTTACTGCGGACCGTGTTCTTGCTTCTTACACAATACTATCTTACATGGCATCCACTGTCATGTTAGCTTCTGCACATGTACCTCATCATTCGTATTACGGCTCATCATTCATTTTGATGACCACTGGATACACTATTTTTTGAGTCTTTATGCTCCTTGAGCGAACCATTACTTTGTTACTCTCACTCGAGTTATAAACCGGCGTTACTCATCTCGGTGCTTCACATTATACACACATGCTAGTAAACTAGCTGCTCTTCCGCAATAACAACATGGTCAATTCTTAACATATTTCTTGAACTTGGTTCATGTAACTACCGCTCCCGCGGTCTCACAATATCGAGAGGTATCCCCACACTTAAGCAGTGGTTCGTTCTCCGCTCTATTTACTTGTATAACATAAACTCCTGCAATCGATCAAATTCACATAACACATGTTATTTGTGGCTTATAAGCCTTACTTCCTCGAGCTCTGCTCATTGCAGGCTGTTCACACACATTTACTTCTCTATACAATATTGCATGGTTTGGAGGTAGCATTGACTCCATACAAGGTCGTTGCGTCACGATTCCTTCTAAGTTGTCTCTTTGACAACTTAGGGTCCTACTTTTAAGTGGGTTCTCTTCGGTGTTTAAAACGAGTAATTGTTTCAGCTCTTGGGTTTTTGTCACATTGTTCCATCCAATAATTGTTGATCCAAACACCCCTCAAGGACTGCTCCTGGGTGTTGTCGAGGTATGCCATTACATCTGACTGCACTTATTGGTACGTTTAGTTAACTACGCCGCTTGCGTTCTTGGCTGGGTTTAGTAGTCTCTTCAGTGAAGATCGATATTCCCTGGTAGTCAAGGTGATCAATCCGGGAGTGTCATCCCGTTCGTTGCACATTAATGTGCCCACATTAGGCTTCTGCCTTACCATGTATAGGCTGGGTATTCGCTCCAGTTATCATGTTTATCCCTCAGGCTTCTTAAGACATATGTGATGTCTTTACATAACAGTCCGTGCACTTCACACTTCCCAACTCTTAAATATTTCCTTGAACAAATTCACTAATTCCTTTAGTCTTCTTAACTGGGTTCCTTTACTTCAACCATTCGTGGTAATCCTTAGCTCTTGCTTGACTTTTACTGCTGACCGTAGTATGGAGTCGACTACTTCTCGTGTTCCGGACTCTACTCGCATACATATGTGGGGTACCCTACTGATACATTGCTACTTACCCGACTAACCCATAAGAAGGTCTGCCAGGCCCACAAGCTCCAATTGGAGTGCGGTCGTCCCATATTTCAGTTGGTACACTCGTAGTGTCCGTCACACGTCTAGGTGAAGTATTATGTTGTCAACTCCCTTATATTGTCCTGTGACAATATACATTCCGTGCTTTCCGAACTTAATCAAGGGAAAGTCTATCCACCGTTGTATCATTGCGAACTCCATCCATTCCCTCGGGTTGCTACCCTCGGGTTCATCGGTTTCCGTCCGGTTGTTCAAAGGTAAACTGGGTATAACTTGCCTACCATGTGGCACTAAGGCCAGTGTAGGTCCTCTGATTTGGATTAAAAGAAGGTTTGAAATAAATACGGGTTTGAAAGAAAGTTTTGGTTTAGAAGAAAATTCGGTTTTGAAAGAAATGAGTTTGAAATAAATCTGAGTTTGAAAGAAAAATTCTCACGGTTTTACAACGTCATCTTGCCCTAACCAAGTCTAGCTTCCTGCTAACTGGTGTATCTCCAACTGCAGAGGTTAGGCTGTTAAGCCCTTCCACGGTTATGATGATCTCACTTAACTTCCTGGTACTTTACTAAGTACTCCGTAGCTGTTAAAAATTTTCCTCGAACATCCCTGTTGTAGTAGCACTTGTCATAGCAAGTGCGCCATGTTAGCTGGCTATCAGCTAAACATTTACCGGTTGTGGTATTGTTTTTACCGCACCGTAGTCAGTGGCCTTGTTGGCCCCACTTGACCTTACAGTCTTGACAATAAATCCTCTGGGTGACTTCTCACTGTCTTCACATACTAATCATTAACTAGGGTGTTTCCCTTCCTTGGAGTACCCTTTTTACTTAATATTGTATCTTCTTCGTAGCCCGTTCCACGTATTTGTCGTGGTTACTGAGGCTTATCTCTTGTTTGGGTACTACATTGTAGTCCCTTAGTCGGTTGGTGTACCGTTGGCGACATCATTTAACATTTGTAGTCCCGTAGACACTCGTCTCGGGTTTCATTACTTCACTTCTTGGCTGTTGCACGGTTGGTGCATTGCAAGCTGGTTGTTCTCGACTGCTTAGCATGTCGACCCAGGTTGTCGGAAATTCCATTTTTCTGTCCGTAGGATTCTTCATTCCTCGCTATTAAATGCAACTAACATTGTCAGATGGGAACGGTCTCCGGGATTCCCACTTCTCGGAATCTACCGTATGACAGGTTCTCCGTACTTATATATATGCTTAACAACAGCCAGATCGGGTTTGCCCGAATATGAGAGGACTTCCATCTCTCTGGCATTCTTTTCCCAAGTTATAAAACAGGGATTATGGAGGGTGGGAAGGAGATTGTAGGTTTCCAGTACAAACTGATAATTCCTAACTAGCGTATCTCTCACGCTATCACTCAACCCTTAACCCAAAGTACTAAAATCCTCGCTCGATACTTCATAAGCTCGGTAATTCAGTCATCAGAGCGAAGATACCACTTTTTGTAACACCCTAACTACAACCATACACTTAATCAACAAAATTGCAGCAGAAAACTTAACTCATCACATTACTGTACTTACTGGTGTTACACGCCGTTAGCCACCCACGTGGCTAACAAGCTAATAACGTACATTGTATCGGTCTGATGGACTAGATTCCCGAGCAACTACACATTACTATCCCTTTTCCTTAACAACAACTGATAAAAATACATACATTCCAACTGTACCGAGTATTTACAACTAATGCCGATATCAATTTTGGTCTTACTACACCAACAGTACATACACAATAAGAACGGCTACCCATGTATAGACAACTACCCCGTCCTACTCTCAACGGCTTCCAGCTCCTTGTACCTGAAAAAAATAGGAAGGAAAGGGTGGCCCCCAAGGGGCTCAGCACCTTTGTGATAAGCCGCAGACTTATCATATTTTAGGCACTAGATTTAGTATTATATTCATCTAAATAAAGTTATATTTATGTCATTTATGCTCATTATGTGTTAAAGTATATTATTTGTACAGATTTATGTTTTTATGAGTTTTCTGTGCAAGGAATGATTTTCTAGGCAAAAGTTCAGTTGAAGCCGGACTCCATGCCGGGTAGCTTCTGCACGGCATAAGTACAGAACAGAAAAGAGGCATTGCCGGACCTAATGCCGGGTAGATTCCATCCGGCATAAGTGAAGAGTCGCCACGGTTGACCAAGCGGTAGCAGTTATTGACCGTTGGTGAAAAGGATGATGCCGGGTGTGATGCCGGGTATATCCTACCCGGCATATGCACTGTTTCACGCGGAATTGACGGTTTCGACCGTTAACAGTTGGGCGCATTTTACACGTGTGCCGGCTACTGGTGACCCGGCACGACGCCCGGCATCGACACAATTAATGCCTATAAATAGGCCGAGGAAGGCTACAATTCAATACACTTCAACACCCATATACACTCCATTCACAACTCCAATTCCGCCCCACTCCATTGTTGGTGTCCAAGGCATTTCTACGGATCCATCCACGAGAAGAAGAGAAGATCTTGTCAGGGTTGAGGCTATAACCAATCTCCTTCTCCCTCATGTATTTCTTCTTTATTTAAGTGGATGGTGAAATATAAATCCTTGTTAGTTCTTGGTTAGGGATGAATTCCTTCGTGTAAACACTATGATTATCTCAATATAATTTCAAGCGTTCATTAAGATATTGGTTCTTATTGCAAGGGAATTAGTTGATCCCTCATTCCCTTTGTGCAAATCCTACTTGAGGAAGAAAAGCCCAAGAGTAGGATAGGTTAGACTAATCTTAGTGGTCTTTAATGTTTTCATCTATGATTTAGGGTTAACATAAAAGATTTCGAATTAACCCATCTTCCCCCATTTCCTTGTTCATTTCGTGGCATGATATATGCTCATTTGTTAATAGGGATGAGTTTCTTGTTGTCAGACCCGAAGCAAGAGAATGGTTTTCACACACGAACGTGTCGGTGCACTGCCGGGTCTCCTGTGTCCGGCACATTCAACGTCTTTGAATGTGCCGTGCATCTGGTGTCCGGCAGGATGTCTGGCGCTTTCAAGTTGTTTGGTTAAGTTCGAGTTTTGAGATTCATTGCGTGATCATATTATTGCTTGGTTGATGTAATCCCGAATCTAGGACAAATTATTAGTAAATTAGTTTATTTTCTTAGTTTAGAATCAACCTTTACTTTTCCCCCCTTGTCTTAGAATAGGTATTACCGGATTAGGACTAATTTTCTATAAGTCCCTTGGGTACGATACTCTCGGTCGTAATATATTTACACTATACTCCGACCGGGTTTTTATTTGCTACCCGTAGTAGAGTTGTAGGATTAGTTTATTAATTTATTCTTTTTATATATAAGTTTATCCTAACAATTTCTCGTTTAGCAAATTGGCGCCGTTGCCGGGGACTTGGAATTAGTCCAAGTCCTAAATTCGGTAAAACGCCCTATTCTTTATTCTTTGATTCTTTATTCTTTGATTCTTTGATTCCTTAATTTATTTTCGCCCTTAGTTTTACAGACTTGAATGTGCCGTGCGGAGTGCCGGGCGTCTGTCACCCGGCAAATTCGGAGGAAGTCTGATGCCGGATACGTTTTACCCGGCATTGTGTCCGGCATGTTCAAAGTTTTTCAAAATTTCTTTAATTATTGAGTTCTTGGCAATTTAAATTTGTTCTTGCTTGCGCCCATTCATTATTTCTCTCTTCTAATAGTCCCTATACTATGATTCTTTAATTTAGATTTCGAGAATGAACTTGCCGTATATTATGCCGGATTATCTATACCCGGCTTTTCGGAGGAAGTCTTATGCCGGGCGGGTTTGATCCGGCATGTCACCCGGCATGCTCAATTTCTCTCAATATTTTTGTCGCAAATTGGAGGGACAATTAGGAGTGATCTCAATCTCTTATTTACTCTTACATTTATTTTGATTATCATTTACATTGTCTTTTAATTAAGTTAATGTCGATTTCTTTTTTGGTCACGCCGGGTAACATGCCGGTTTGTATACACCCGGCATTAGTGGAGGAAGTCCACTGCCGGGTACGCATAACCCCGCACGCCGTCCGGCATAACCAAAAATTTATTTCTTCTTGTATTTTCATAAGTCTAATTATGTAATTATTTTATTTCTTTTATTTTTACGAAATATTATAACATTTTCTTTTGCTCCTCCTGAAGTTATCCAAGTGAATGCTTCTTCGGTCAACAAGTACTCCTGAAAAATTTAGCCAACTTTGATCCGGAGATCGAGAGAACCTTGCTTCATACTTTAAAGCAACAACAAACCCTACAAGAAGCAGATCCTACACCAATGGCAGCACCTACCGTCCGAAATATAAACCGGCCTTCTAACCAAGGCCAAAAGCCCGCAATCGACCTCCCTCTCCTTCCACAAAACGAATACGATGAATGGCAAAAACTTAAGCCATATCATCAAATACGATGCATAAAGGAATTGGGTATGTTCGATGGTACAAACCCGGACGATGCCTTGCTCCACATCACCAAATTCTTGCAGCATACAAACAGCCTAACCTCCACAAATAATGTCCTCCAATACGCCAGACTTTCCCTCTTTCCCCATAGCCTTACGGGGAACGCCAGCAAATGGTACCACAGTCTAACCCCCAGTACCATCACCACATGGGAGGACATGGCAACCAAGTTTTATGATAAATTCTTACCACCAAGTCGCACCCTCGAGATGATCGCCGACATTTACAACTTCAGACAACCTAGCTCGGAGAACATCTGTGAGACTTGGGACAGATTCAAAGGGTTGCTACGCACATGTCCACACCACGGCCTCACCAAGGAACAACTATCTCAGTTGTTTTACAAGGGTTTGGTCAACCAATGCAAGACCATGATCCTTTCCTCCCTTGGTGCAGACATATTGAAGAAGCCTGGAGATCAATTCCTTAGTGGAGTTGAATCTCTTTGCGAAGAGATTAGGGAATGGGCCACCGGTGGATCCAGGGGTAGTACCGCTGGTTTATATCAAGTGGGAGAGGGCGACTCCAAATTTGACAAATTGATGCAAAGTCATGAGCAGTTATTGGAGAGTAATGCCCAGACATCAACGAAGGTTAGTGCTCTACAAAGTGGTGGAGCAAATAGCAATGAACAAACTTCCTCAACAAGCGAACGTGGTTAGTACACGACCGCACGCTTCGAGCCCTGACATTCCAGACTTTCAGAATGTTGAGGAAGTCAACTATGTGAGTAACCAAGGGTATCGGCAGCCATGGCAACAGGGGAACCAACCCCCTCAACACTTCCAGAGTCAAGCCGGCTACCAGGGAGGTCCAAGGCAATACAGACCATCCCACCCTGCATCATCATCAGAGGCTGAAATGGCTGAACTTCGTGACATGATGTCAGCCCTGATGAATAAGACCCAGGATACTCAAAATGAGATCTCGACCATTCCAAGGAGCACAAATCGTTGCAGTTGCAGTTACAGCAACTTCTGATGCAACCACGACAGCAAGGTCAGCTCCCGTCCCAAACTCAAACCAATCCACGGGAGCATGCGAATTCGGTCACTATCCTGCCAAGGATCTCAGATAACGCCAAGTAGCCTAAAAGGCTAAGTGTAGGGCGGTTCCTCCTCACGCCTTCACTATCAACCAGGGGAGCCTTTCTTCCAATTTAATTTTTCTCCTTTAAATTTATGTTCTTATTTTTTTAATTGCTTTCATTATAGTTATTTTAAGTTTCTTAAAAAAAAAAAAGTTTAGCTTATTCGTTTTCTTTCGAACACTGGGGACAGTGTTCCTGCCAAGTGTAGGGCAGGGACCCCCCTTAAAAAATAAGTTTTTTAGCAATATGCATAAGTTTTGCGTTTTATCAATGTTTTACTAAAACTTTTTGCATGTTTTTGATCGAGATAAGATTAGGAATGAATAAATGCTTGTTCTCTCAAGAGGTAAGCTTTCTAATGACTTGTAGATTCCTGTTTTTAACTTTTTGATTCTCTTTATTAACATAAGTATATGATCTTGCTCCTAATTCTTTCCTTTATGTACTTATGGGTGTTATTCTTTTCTTTCCAAATTGTGAAAAAATCTTTTGGGTGAAAATCTTAAAAAGGGTTTTTGTGCAAAAAAAAGAAAGAAGAAAAAGAAAGAAAAAAATCTTCTTTCAAAGGAAAAGCAATATATTCCTAGAGGTTGCATAAAGTGCCTCAGAATAAAAGCAAGAAACGAGAGTTTTTCCTTTTATTTTTCTCCTAAATTCCCCGTTCTTCAATGCAAAAAAAAATCATGGTTGATTCAGAAACTCTTGAAAAATAGGGCTGATTCATAAAACCATTGATGAGAGTCTTGGCCACATTCAGAAACTCTTGAAAAATAGAGCTGAATGATGGAAACCGGAAAAAGGAGAGATTGCAAATCCCTTATGCAAAAATAGCCCAAAAGTTTTTGATCGATTTTGAAATTCCTTGTTTTATACCCATTAGTATGTTTTGACAAGATAAGGTAGATTAAGTGATACTTATGAATTAGAGTCATATAGTTGGAAATATTTATCTACATTTCATTCTAGAGTTTATCTGTTTTGTGCATAAGTAATTACTCCTTTCCAATCTTGTTTTGCTCGAGGACTAGCAAAAGGTAAGTGTAGGGCCTTGATAAGCCGCAGACTTATCATATTTTAGGCACTAGATTTAGTGTTATATTCATCTAAATAAAGTTATATTTATGTCATTTATGCTCATTATGTGTTAAAGTATATTATTTGTACAGATTTATGTTTTTATGAGTTTTCTGTGCAAGGAATGATTTTCTAGGCAAAAGTTCAGTTGAAGCCGGACTCCATGCCGGGTAGCTTCTGCACGGCATAAGTACAGAACAGAAAAGAGGCATTGCCGGACCTAATGCCGGGTAGATTCCATCCGGCATAAGTGAAGAGTCGCCACGGTTGACCAAGCGGTAGCAGTTATTGACCGTTGGTGAAAAGGATGATGCCGGGTGTGATGCCAGGTATATCCTACCCGGCATATGCACTGTTTCGCGCGGAATTGACGGTTTCGACCGTTAACAGTTGGGCGCATTTTACACGTGTGCCGGCTACTGGTGACCCGGCACGACGCCCGCATCGACACAATTAATGCCTATAAATAGGCCGAGGAAGGCTACAATTCAATACACTTCAACACCCATATACACTCCATTCACAACTCCAATTCCGCCCCACTCCATTGTTGGTGTCCAAGGCATTTCTACGGATCCATCCACGAGAAGAAGAGAAGATCTTGTCAGGGTTGAGGCTATAACCAATCTCCTTCTCCCTCATGTATTTCTTCTTTATTTAAGTGGATGGTGAAATATAAATCCTTGTTAGTTCTTGGTTAGGGATGAATTCCTTCGTGTAAACACTATGATTATCTCAATATAATTTCAAGCGTTCATTAAGATATTGGTTCTTATTGCAAGGGAATTAGTTGATCCCTCATTCCCTTTGTGCAAATCCTACTTGAGGAAGAAAAGCCCAAGAGTAGGATAGGTTAGACTAATCTTAGTGGTCTTTAATGTTTTCATCTATGATTTAGGGTTAACATAAAAGATTTCGAATTAACCCATCTTCCCCCATTTCCTTGTTCATTTCGTGGCATGATATATGCTCGATTTGTTAATAGGGATGAGTTTCTTGTTGTCAGACCCGAAGCAAGAGAATGGTTTTCACACACGAACGTGCCGGTGCACTGCCGGGTCTCCTGTGTCCGGCACATTCAACGTCTTTGAATGTGCCGTGCATCTGGTGTCCGGCAGGATGTCCGGCGCTTTCAAGTTGTTTGGTTAAGTTCGAGTTTTGAGATTCATTGCGTGATCATATTATTGCTTGGTTGATGTAATCCCGAATCTAGGACAAATTATTAGTAAATTAGTTTATTTTCTTAGTTTAGAATCAACCTTTACTTTTACTTTACCCCCCTTGTCTTAGAATAGGTATTACCGGATTAGGACTAATTTTCTATAAGTCCCTTGGGTACGATACTCTCGGTCGTAATATATTTACACTATACTCCGACCGGGTTTTTATTTGCTACCCGTAGTAGAGTTGTAGGATTAGTTTATTAATTTATTCTTTTTATATATAAGTTTATCCTAACAATTTCTCGTTTAGCAAATTGGCGCCGTTGCCGGGGACTTGGAATTAGTCCAAGTCCTAAATTCGGTAAAACGCCCTATTCTTTATTCTTTGATTCTTTATTCTTTGATTCTTTGATTCCTTAATTTATTTTCGCCCTTAGTTTTACAGACTTGAATGTGCCGTGCGGAGTGCCGGGCGTCTGTCACCCCCCGGCAAATTCGGAGGAAGTCTGATGCCGGATACGTTTTACCCGGCATTGTGTCCGCATGTTCAAAGTTTTTCAAAATTTCTTTAATTATTGAGTTCTTGGCAATTTAAATTTGTTCTTGCTTGCCCCATTCATTATTTCTCCTCTTCTAATAGTCCCTATACTATGATTCTTTAATTTAGATTTCGAGAATGAACTTGCCGTATATTATGCCGGATTATCTATACCCGGCTTTTCGGAGGAAGTCTTATGCCGGCGGGTTTGATCCGGCATGTCACCCCATGCTCAATTTCTCTCAATATTTTTGTCGCAATTGGGGGACAATTAGGAGTGATCTCAATCTCTTATTTACTCTTACATTTATTTTGATTATCATTTACATTGTCTTTTAATTAAGTTAATGTTGATTTCTTTTTTGGTCACGCCGGGTAACATGCCGGTTTGTATACACCCGGCATTAGTGGAGGAAGTCCACTGCCGGGTACGCATAACCCGGCACCCTCCGGCATAACCAAAATTTATTTCTTCTTGTATTTTCATAAGTCTAATTATGTAATTATTTTATTTCTTTTATTTTTACGAAATATTATAACATTTTCTTTTGCTCCTCCTGAAGTTATCCAAGTGAATGCTTCTTCGGTCAACAAGTACTCCTGAAAATTTAGCCAACTTTGATCCGGAGATCGAGAGAACCTTGCTTCATACTTTAAAGCAACAACAAACCCTACGAAGCAGATCCTACACCAATGGCAGCACCTACCGTCCGAAATAAACCGGCCTTCTAACCAAGGCCAAAAGCCCGCAATCGACCTCCCTCTCCTTCCAAAACGAATACGATGAATGGCAAAAACTTAAGCCATATCATCAAATACGATGCATAAAGGAATTGGGTATGTTCGATGGTACAAACCCGGACGATGCCTTGCTCCACATCACCAAATTCTTGCAGCATACAAACAGCCTAACCTCCACAAATAATGTCCTCCAATACGCCAGACTTCCCTCTTTCCCCATAGCCTTACGGGGAACGCCAGCAAATGGTACCACAGTCTAACCCCCAGTACCATCACCACATGGGAGGACATGGCAACCAAGTTTTATGATAAATTCTTACCACCAAGTCGCACCCTCGAGATGATCGCCGACATTTACAACTTCAACAACCTAGCTCGGAGAACATCTGTGAGACTTGGGACAGATTCAAAGGGTTGCTACGCACATGTCCACACCACGGCCTCACCAAGGAACAACTATCTCAGTTGTTTTACAAGGTTTGGTCAACCAATGCAAGACCATGATCCTTTCCTCCCTTGGTGCAGACATATTGAAGAAGCCTGGAGATCAATTCCTTAGTGGAGTTGAATCTCTTTGCGAAGAGATTAGGGAATGGGCCACCGGTGGATCCAGGGGTAGTACCGCTGGTTTATATCAAGTGGAGAGGGCGACTCCAAATTTGGCAAATTGATGCAAAGTCATGAGCAGTTATTGGAGAGTAATGCCCAGACATCAACGAAGGTTAGTGCTCTACAAAGTGGTGGAGCAAATAGCAATGAACAAACTTCCTCAACAAGCGAACGTGGTTAGTACGACCGCACGCTTCGAGCCCTGACATTCCAGACTTTCAGAATGTTGAGGAAGTCAACTATGTGAGTAACCAAGGGTATCGGCAGCCATGGCAACAGGGGAACCAACCCCCTCAACACTTCCAGAGTCAAGCCGGCTACCAGGGAGGTCCAAGGCAATAGACCATCCCACCCTGCATCATCATCAGAGGCTGAAATGGCTGAACTTCGTGACATGATGTCAGCCCTGATGAACAAGACCCAGGATACTCAAAATGAGATCTCGACCATTCGCAAGGAGCACAAATCGTTGCAGTTGCAGTTACAGCAACTTCTGATGCAACCACGACAGCAAGGTCAGCTCCCGTCCCAAACTCAAACCAATCCACGGGAGCATGCGAATTCGGTCACTATCCTGCCAAGGATCTCAGATAACGCCAAGTAGCCTAAAAGGCTAAGTGTAGGGCGGTTCCTCCTCACGCCTTCACTATCAACCAGGGGAGCCTTTCTTCCAATTTAATTTTTCTCCTTTAAATTTATGTTCTTATTTTTTTAATTGCTTTCATTATAGTTATTTTAAGTTTCTTAAAAAAAAAAAGTTTAGCTTATTCGTTTTCTTTCGAACACTGGGGACAGTGTTCCTGCCAAGTGTAGGGCAGGGACCCCCCCTTAAAAATAAGTTTTTTAGCAATATGCATAAGTTTTGCGTTTTATCAATGTTTTACTAAAACTTTTTGCATGTTTTTGATCGAGATAAGATTAGGAATGACTAAATGCTTGTTCTCTCAAGAGGTAAGCTTTCTAATGACTTGTAGATTCCTGTTTTTAACTTTTTGATTCTCTTTATTAACATAGTATGATCTTGCTCCTAATTCTTTCCTTTATGTACTTATGGGTGTTATTCTTTTCTTTCCAAATTGTGAAAAATCTTTTGGGTGAAAATCTTAAAAAGGGTTTTTGTGCAAAAAAAAGAAGAAGAAAAAGAAAGAAAAAAATCTTCTTTCAAAGGAAAAGCAATATATTCCTAGAGGTTGCATAAAGTGCCTCAGAATAAAAGCAAGAAACGAGAGTTTTTCCTTTTATTTTTCTCCTAAATTCCCCGTTCTTCAATGCAAAAAAAAATCATGGTTGATTCAGAAACTCTTGCAAAATAGGGCTGATTCATAAAACCATTGATGGAGTCTTGGCCACATTCAGAAACTCTTGAAAAATAGAGCTGAATGATGGAAACCGGAAAAAGGAGAGATTGCAAATCCCTTATGCAAAAAGCCCAAAAGTTTTTGATCGATTTTGAAATTCCTTGTTTTATACCCATTAGTATGTTTTGACAAGATAAGGTAGATTAAGTGATACTTATGAATTAGAGTCATATAGTTGGAAATATTTATCTACATTTCATTCTAGAGTTTATCTGTTTTGTGCATAAGTAATTACTCCTTTCTATCTTGTTTTGCTCGAGGACTAGCAAAAGGTAAGTGTAGGGCCTTGATAAGCCGCAGACTTATCATATTTTAGCACTAGATTTAGTATTATATTCATCTAAATAAAGTTATATTTATGTCATTTATGCTCATTATGTGTTAAAGTATATTATTTGTACAGATTTATGTTTTTATGAGTTTTCTGTGCAAGGAATGATTTTCTAGGCAAAAGTTCAGTTGAAGCCGGACTCCATGCCGGGTAGCTTCTGCACGGCATAAGTACAGAACAGAAAAGAGGCATTGCCGGACCTAATGCCGGGTAGATTCCATCCGGCATAAGTGAAGAGTCGCCACGGTTGACCAAGCGGTAGCAGTTATTGACCGTTGGTGAAAAGGATGATGCCGGGTGTGATGCCGGGTATATCCTACCCGGCATATGCACTGTTTCGCGCGGAATTGACGGTTTCGACCGTTAACAGTTGGGCGCATTTTACACGTGTGCCGGCTACTGGTGACCCGGCACGACGCCCGGCATCGACACAATTAATGCCTATAAATAGGCCGAGGAAGGCTACAATTCAATACACTTCAACACCCATATACACTTTCACAACTCCAATTCCGCCCCACTCCATTGTTGGTGTCCAAGGCATTTCTACGGATCCATCCACGAGAAGAAGAGAAGATCTTGTCAGGGTTGAGGCTATAACCAATCTCCTTCTCCCTCATGTATTTCTTCTTTATTTAAGTGGATGGTGAATATAAATCCTTGTTAGTTCTTGGTTAGGGATGAATTCCTTCGTGTAAACACTATGATTATCTCAATATAATTTCAAGCGTTCATTAAGATATTGGTTCTTATTGCAAGGGAATTAGTTGATCCCTCATTCCCTTTGTGCAAATCCTACTTGAGGAAGAAAAGCCCAAGAGTAGGATAGGTTAGACTAATCTTAGTGGTCTTTAATGTTTTCATCTATGATTTAGGGTTAACATAAAAGATTTCGAATTAACCCATCTTCCCCCATTTCCTTGTTCATTTCGTGGCATGATATATGCTCGATTTGTTAATAGGGATGAGTTTCTTGTTGTCAGACCCGAAGCAAGAGAATGGTTTTCACACACGAACGTGCCGGTGCACTGCCGGGTCTCCTGTGTCCGGCACATTCAACGTCTTTGAATGTGCCGTGCATCTGGTGTCCGGCAGGATGTCCGGCGCTTTCAAGTTGTTTGGTTAAGTTCGAGTTTTGAGATTCATTGCGTGATCATTATTGCTTGGTTGATGTAATCCCGAATCTAGGACAAATTATTAGTAAATTAGTTTATTTTCTTAGTTTAGAATCAACCTTTACTTTTCCCCCCTTGTCTTAGAATAGGTATTACCGGATTAGGACTAATTTTCTATAAGTCCCTTGGGTACGATACTCTCGGTCGTAATATATTTACACTATACTCCGACCGGGTTTTTATTTGCTACCCGTAGTAGAGTTGTAGGATTAGTTTATTAATTTATTCTTTTTATATATAAGTTTATCCTAACAATTTCTCGTTTAGCAAATTGGCGCCGTTGCCGGGGACTTGGAATTAGTCCAAGTCCTAAATTCGGTAAAACGCCCTATTCTTTATTCTTTGATTCTTTATTCTTTGATTCTTTGATTCCTTAATTTATTTTGCCCTTAGTTTTACAGACTTGAATGTGCCGTGCGGAGTGCCGGGCGTCTGTCACCCGGCAAATTCGGAGGAAGTCTGATGCCGGATACGTTTTACCCGGCATTGTGTCCGGCATGTCAAAGTTTTTCAAAATTTTTTAATTATTGAGTTCTTGGCAATTTAAATTTGTTCTTGCTTGCGCCCATTCATTATTTCTCTCTTCTAATAGTCCCTATACTATGATTCTTTAATTTAGATTTCGAGAATGAACTTGCCGTGTATTATGCCGGATTATCTATACCCGGCTTTTCGGAGGAAGTCTTATGCCGGGCGGGTTTGATCCGGCATGTCACCCGGCATTCTCAATTTCTCTCAATATTTTTGTCGCAAATTGGAGGGACAATTAGGAGTGATCTCAATCTCTTATTTACTCTTACATTTATTTTGATTATCATTTACATTGTCTTTTAATTAAGTTAATGTCGATTTCTTTTTTGGTCACGCCGGGTAACATGCCGGTTTGTATACACCCGGCATTAGTGGAGGAAGTCCACTGCCGGGTACGCATAACCCGGCACGCCGTCCGGCATAACCAAAAATTTATTTCTTCTTGTATTTTCATAAGTCTAATTATGTAATTATTTTATTTCTTTTATTTTTACGAAATATTATAACATTTTCTTTTGCTCCTCCTGAAGTTATCCAAGTGAATGCTTCTTCGGTCAACAAGTACTCCTGAAAATTTAGCCAACTTTGATCCGGAGATCGAGAGAACCTTGCTTCATACTTTAAAGCAACAACAAACCCTACAAGAAGCAGATCCTACACCAATGGCAGCACCTACCGTCCGAAATATAAACCGGCCTTCTAACCAAGGCCAAAAGCCCGCAATCGACCTCCCTCTCCTTCCACAAAACGAATACGATGAATGGCAAAAACTTAAGCCATATCATCAAATACGATGCATAAAGGAATTGGGTATGTTCGATGGTACAAACCCGGACGATGCCTTGCTCCACATCACCAAATTCTTGCAGCATACAAACAGCCTAACCTCCACAAATAATGTCCTCCAATACGCCAGACTTTCCCTCTTTCCCCATAGCCTTACGGGGAACGCCAGCAAATGGTACCACAGTCTAACCCCCAGTACCATCACCACATGGGAGGACATGGCAACCAAGTTTTATGATAAATTCTTACCACCAAGTCGCACCCTCGAGATGATCGCCGACATTTACAACTTCAGACAACCTAGCTCGGAGAACATCTGTGAGACTTGGGACAGATTCAAAGGGTTGCTACGCACATGTCCACACCACGGCCTCACCAAGGAACAACTATCTCAGTTGTTTTACAAGGGTTTGGTCAACCAATGCAAGACCATGATCCTTTCCTCCCTTGGTGCAGACATATTGAAGAAGCCTGGAGATCAATTCCTTAGTGGAGTTGAATCTCTTTGCGAAGAGATTAGGGAATGGGCCACCGGTGGATCCAGGGGTAGTACCGCTGGTTTATATCAAGTGGGAGAGGGCGACTCCAAATTTGACAAATTGATGCAAAGTCATGAGCAGTTATTGGAGAGTAATGCCCAGACATCAACGAAGGTTAGTGCTCTACAGAAAGTGGTGGAGCAATTAGCAATGAACAAACTTCCTCAACAAGCGAACGTGGTTAGTACACGATCGCACGCTTCGAGCCCTGACATTCCAGACTTTCAGAATGTTGAGGAAGTCAACTATGTGAGTAACCAAGGGTATCGGCAGCCATGGCAACAGGGGAACCAACCCCCTCAACAATTCCAGAGTCAAGCCGGCTACCAGGGAGGTCCAAGGCAATACAGACCATCCCACCCTGCATCATCATCAGAGGCTGAAATGGCTGAACTTCGTGACATGATGTCAGCCCTGATGAACAAGACCCAGGATACTCAAAATGAGATCTCGACCATTCGCAAGGAGCACAAATCGTTGCAGTTGCAGTTACAGCAACTTCTGATGCAACCACGACAGCAAGGTCAGCTCCCGTCCCAAACTCAAACCAATCCACGGGAGCATGCGAATTCGGTCACTATCCTGCCAAGGATCTCAGATAACGCCAAGTAGCCTAAAAGGCTAAGTGTAGGGCGGTTCCTCCTCACGCCTTCACTATCAACCAGGGGAGCCTTTCTTCCAATTTAATTTTTCTCCTTTAAATTTATGTTCTTGTTTTTTTTAATTGCTTTCATTATAGTTATTTTAAGTTTCTTAAAAAAAAAAAGAGTTTAGCTTATTCGTTTTCTTTCGAACACTGGGGACAGTGTTCCTGCCAAGTGTAGGGCAGGGACCCCCCTTAAAAAAATAAGTTTTTTAGCAATATGCATAAGTTTTGCGTTTTATCAATGTTTTACTAAAACTTTTTGCATGTTTTTGATCGAGATAAGATTAGGAATGAATAAATGCTTGTTCTCTCAAGAGGTAAGCTTTCTAATGACTTGTAGATTCCTGTTTTTAACTTTTTGATTCTCTTTATTAACATAAGTATATGATCTTGCTCCTAATTCTTTCCTTTATGTACTTATGGGTGTTATTCTTTTCTTTCCAAATTGTGAAAAAATCTTTTGGGTGAAAATCTTAAAAAGGGTTTTTGTGCAAAAAAAAAAAAAGAAGAAAAAGAAAGAAAAAAATCTTCTTTCAAAGGAAAAGCAATATATTCCTAGAGGTTGCATAAAGTGCCTCAGAATAAAAGCAAGAAACGAGAGTTTTTCCTTTTATTTTTCTCCTAAATTCCCCGTTCTTCAATGCAAAAAAAAAATCATGGTTGATTCAGAAACTCTTGAAAAATAGGGCTGATTCATAAAACCATTGATGAGAGTCTTGGCCACATTCAGAAACTCTTGAAAAATAGAGCTGAATGATGGAAACCGGAAAAAGGAGAGATTGCAAATCCCTTATGCAAAAATAGCCCAAAAGTTTTTGATCGATTTTGAAATTCCTTGTTTTATACCCATTAGTATGTTTTGACAAGATAAGGTAGATTAAGTGATACTTATGAATTAGAGTCATATAGTTGGAAATATTTATCTACATTTCATTCTAGAGTTTATCTGTTTTGTGCATAAGTAATTACTCCTTTCTAATCTTGTTTTGCTCGAGGACTAGCAAAAGGTAAGTGTAGGGCCTTGATAAGCCGCAGACTTATCATATTTTAGGCACTAGATTTAGTATTATATTCATCTAAATAAAGTTATATTTATGTCATTTATGCTCATTATGTGTTAAAGTATATTATTTGTACAGATTTATGTTTTTATGAGTTTTCTATGCAAGGAATGATTTTCTAGGCAAAAGTTCAGTTGAAGCCGGACTCCATGCCGGGTAGCTTCTGCACGGCATAAGTACAGAACAGAAAAGAGGCATTGCCGGACCTAATGCCGGGTAGATTCCATCCGGCATAAGTGAAGAGTCGCCACGGTTGACCAAGCGGTAGCAGTTATTGACCGTTGGTGAAAAGGATGATGCCGGGTGTGATGTCGGGTATATCCTACCCGGCATATGCACTGTTTCGCGCGGAATTGACAGTTTCGACCGTTAACAATTGGGCGCATTTTACACGTGTGCCGGCTACTGGTGACCCGGCACGACGCCCGACATCGACACAATTAATGCCTATAAATAGGCCGAGGAAGGCTACAATTCAATACACTTCAACACCCATATACACTCCATTCACAACTCCAATTCCGCCCCACTCCATTGTTGGTGTCCAAGGCATTTCTACGGATCCATCCACGAGAAGAAGAGAAGATCTTGTCAGGGTTGAGGCTATAACCAATCTCCTTCTCCCTCATGTATTTCTTCTTTATTTAAGTGGATGGTGAAATATAAATCCTTGTTAGTTCTTGGTTAGGGATGAATTCCTTCGTGTAAACACTATGATTATCTCAATATAATTTCAAGCGTTCATTAAGATATTGGTTCTTATTGCAAGGGAATTAGTTGATCCCTCATTCCCTTTGTGCAAATCCTACTTGAGGAAGAAAAGCCCAAGAGTAGGATAGGTTAGACTAATCTTAGTGGTCTTTAATGTTTTCATCTATGATTTAGGGTTAACATAAAAGATTTCAAATTAACCCATCTTCCCCCATTTCCTTGTTCATTTCGTGGCATGATATATGCTCGATTTGTTAATAGGGATGAGTTTCTTGTTGTCAGACCCGAAGCAAGAGAATGGTTTTCACACACGAACGTGCCGGGTGCACTGCCGGGTCTCCTGTGTCCGGCACATTCAACGTCTTTGAATGTGCTGTGCATCTGGTGTCCGGCGCTTTCAAGTTGTTTGGTTAAGTTCGAGTTTTGAGATTCATTGCGTGATCATATTATTGCTTGGTTGATGTAATCCCGAATCTAGGACAAATTATTAGTAAATTAGTTTATTTTCTTAGTTTAGAATCAACCTTTACTTTTCCCCCCTTGTCTTAGAATAGGTATTACCGGATTAGGACTAATTTTCTATAAGTCCCTTGGGTACGATACTCTCGGTCGTAATATATTTACACTATACTCCGACCGGGTTTTTATTTGCTACCCGTAGTAGAGTTGTAGGATTAGTTTATTAATTTATTCTTTTTATATATAAGTTTATCCTAACAATTTCTCGTTTAGCACTTTGCTGGTATGGTAATCTCGCAGCCCACATGCTATCGGGCCACGCACAACTAATTGTCGTCTTAGCATGCAGTTGATTATATTTAAATCATGCATGTAAACTATGAACACACAACACATTACATTCCACAAAAATAGGCTCAACAAAACGGACATCACATCTATACTTAATAGATCACTCGTTGAGTTCCTAATCCCTAGAGTGTTTCTCCTCCAATGGAGTTATTTCCTTAATAGATGACACTTACCCACTAATCAGGTTATCCTTAACGCCTCTTATTACAAACTGGGATTCATATCCATGATCCACATACTCCACTTTTAACAACATATAACATCAGATCGCAATAAGAATTGTAGTACAACAATAACACATAACATAACAGGTACGGTTCTCTTTAGGAACCACCCCAAACATAATTAGTTCACTAGGAGAGCCTAGAGAATGCTGCCAAACTCATGCTAAGCTCGTTACATAACTCGTTACCGTCCTATTATATGGACGGATAACTTAACACAAAGATGGATCGGATATAGTGATCCGAACACACCGTACATAGTATACCCCTGGGCCCGACGTGAGTCAGTAATAGCGTTGGTTAAGCTAAAGGGAAGGTTGAGAACCATAAGGAAAACAACCATAACATACGGAGAGGATCGAACCTGATATGACAACGACCCCCATACTCACACGCGTGGCCGGAACTACCGGACTCCTCACTCCCCGGTTAGCACTTGTTAGAAGTCTCATTATTAGACTTAGCACATTAATTCATAAATAGGTGGTTAGGTCTAGTTAGACACACACAAGGGTAGTGAACATATTAACACGCACAATCAAACACATAACTAACTCACGCATAGCCGTGGTTAGAACGTTCCTTAGGTTGGAATCGTTAATACCGGATACCGTTCTCTTACGTTTACCTAATATTGGTTAACTAGCCTTTCATACGCATTCAAGGTTACCGGTATCGGTACGCAAAAACACAACAACAACAACTACGACTGTAAACTCGTTTCATGATTTATCTTATAACGTGGCAAACATACAGAAAACACATTGGCATACAAGTCGGTGTAATCCGGTAGGACACAGGTTGCAAGAAAACCATACCTGTCACCGGAGTCCACTCTATTATGTCCACTTATGTTCCTCGAACAATTCTCGAACAACTGGTAATATTACAATTACTTTCATTAACATTGGGGTAACATGATTGCTTAACGTTTAATGCGCCCATAGTTTACCCCATCACCTCATTACACTTAATTTACTCTTGTGATCTTAAGTTCACAACTCTCACATCAAACCTAACATTTGTTTACACATTTTAAGGCCTTTACATGTCACCAAACAAGGCCTAAACATCACCTAAAACCATTACCATTCAATCCCCCATGATTATAAGTCATTTACACACATTTTGAGCAATTTTTGCCCTGGTCCGGGACTTTGTCCGGACCCAAGGTCCCGGACCAACCATGATCTGTACTCTCGGCCTTATTTTTCCCTTGGTCCGGGTCTTGGTCCTGGACTAAGGACCCGGACCACTTGTAAACCTCAATCTCGGCTCTTTTTAAGGGGTGGTCCAGGTACCTATACAAGGGCTAGGTCCCGGACCATGTTAATAACTTGTCAAAACATCATTTTCAACCCCTAAACCAACCTTACCTAATCATTCCATAAACTTTCCACATGTTTCCTACATGTTTAAACACCTTAAAACAATCACTAAACCTTCCAAAATTATCACTAACTTGTTACTCAATTCCTTACAACAATTCCTAGCACTTATAACATTTTCCTTAGATTTCTAAGTGGTATATCATGCCTACTACCTCAACTAACCAAAGTGTTGTCTCACAAACATTACCACCACTCCAAAAGCATTATTTCTCACAAACACCTCCTTTACACAACTCCTTCCACTTCCACTAGTTTACACTTAGACCTTCACAAGGCATTTCTTTTCCTTTGTTTACCAAATCTTGAACAAGACTTACCACTTCACATATCATAACCTTGGTGTGTTTAAAACACCCATTTGATCTCTAAATCCTCCAAGATTATGCCCAAGGCATCTTAACACTTAAGAACACCTTAATTCACCATCTTTACACTTAACAAATCCTAGTACCTTCTAGGTCATAAAATCTCATTAAAACATATAAACTCCTTTGTTTATCTACTAAATTTTTCCATAGATTCTCTTGCATACTCTCACACCCAAACACTTAGGTTTTCACATTTAGACAACCAAGAACACTTAATCACTTAATACACATTCCTTACACCCAAACATATTGTTTTTCATCCTTTAACCATCCAAGGCATTCATCTTCACAAGAAATGCTCTTTACACACAACTAAACCTTTAAACTACACTACATCACAATATAGTGCATAAACTTAAATTGCTTGGCTCTTAGGCCCCTAAATAACATTAAACTTAAACACTGAATCTCCACATTTAAATGCCTTCAACCTGCGAATACACACAACAATGCTCCCATGTCTTTTTAGTCAACCTTGTGGATACTTTTCTAGCTCATTTCCCATTGGCTCTTTAAGTCATTTATTAAGTAAATATAGCTCAATTTCCTAGTACAATAAACCACATTAAGAGAGGTCATTTACCTCTTTGTTTTCCAAGCTTTCTCACTTGTTTTCTCTTGTTTTTCTTGATTGAAAATCGGCAAGGAACTTTAATCACTTGTCAACCTTCTAACCAATACACATATATGGGTAATGAGCATTAAATTTAATACCCAAACTCATAATTAAACCCTAGGTTTACATAAGTGTCTTAAAACACTAAAATTTGATGATTACCTTTGGAATTTAAAAGAGAACTTGGATAAGTAGTAAGATAGGACTCCTCCTATTCAATTGGAGATCAATTCAAGCTAAATGAAGAACAAGAAAATACACCATTAAAGGGTGAATTTTCGGCTATATATGAAAATGAAGGGAACATAGATTTTCTTTGATCTTTATTACCTCAAAACAAAGGAGAACAACAAAATGCAAGAAGATGAGCTTTTCCCCCTTCAATGGAAATTCTTCATGGCACCAAAATGGAGTTCTTGAAGATTTAAAAAGATAGAAGTGAAGAGCTTGGTCTACCTAAGACAAATATGGTCTTAGAATTTGATTTGGAGCATTAATGAACATTTGGTGAGCAATTGAAGTTGGAGAAGAGAGGTGCTGCACCATGAACGGTTTTGGTTGGGAGAATGGAGGAAGATGACGGTGGGAACAAGAGGAAATGAAGAAAGGTGAGGAGAGAGGCAAAGTTTGAAGATATTTATGTTATAAAGCAAATAGTAACTTTACTTTATTTTCTTATACTTTTCTTTAGTTTCTGGCCAAGTATGGTGACTCACACCATTAAAACCGTGCCCCCTTACATATTAGAGATATATATGGTCTTTGTTGACCATTAAAACAACTTATGTTGACTTATGACTTAAACTAGCACTATTTGAGCACTATTCACAAATTAAGGCACATAATTGTGAAATTTTTGATTTCCCATTGATTTAGACTTCCTAATGTGATACTAAGAAGTACACATGTTAATTAAAGAGTAATGATGGTCATTTAGCCACTCAAAACTCATTTACAAGACAATTTTTCAAAAATGTGCTTTAAGACTCCTTAAAGCACATTTTGTGTTTTTACTTGTTTTCAAGCTTGGTTTTCTTTAGTAATTGACTTAACATGTTCATTATCATGTTTATAAGGTCTAAGAATGACCTTTAGGTATTATACAAGGTTACACCAAGTCTAGAGCAAGTATTTGCTTAAATTGACTTTAAGGTGTTTTCTTGTGTTTTGTTTGGTTTAATTGTCCACCAACGTTCCCTAAGGACTTATTTATCCTTATTAAATCATAATTGAATATTATTAAGTCTTGGTAGGCTCTTTGGGTCCTAACCAAGTTCACTCCAAGCTTAGAGCATGTTTTTGCTCAAACTGTGTCTTAGTGCTTTATTGTGTTTTACTATGGTTTAAATTGTTCACTGATGTTTCTAAGGCACTTTTTAGCATTTAAAAACCATAGTTTAACATTTAAAAAACATATCACGGTTTGGGGTATTTCAAATCATGTCCACGAAATGATGATGCAAACGCATAAAATAAAATAAACAAAATATTGATGGAAATGATAATGATAAAATATGAAATCAACAGAAATAAGTAATACAAGGTATGAATCAAACGAGTGCATAAAATAATACAAGGTAATAACAAAAAGGTGAAATATTTTAAAAACAAAAGCAATAAAATAGGTATACAAAATGAAGTCGGTTAAAAACAGATTACAATAACAAATGGGCTCGTGCTCCTTTTCCATAGGAATATGAGATTTAAATGTCGGAAAAAAGAAATTCCTTTGTTTGAAAATGGGGACAACCACCCTGTTTCTAGAAGCATGTTTATTCTTGTATTTTTGTTTTTGTTTCAGAAATAAATAATAAAAACGGGTGAGAATTTTTGGTGTCTACACCCTTATGTATTTAAGCTAGGGGAATTTTTGTCTTTTTCGCAAGAAACGCTCGTTAAATTCCCGGTTCGGCACTATTCACTAACCGGGCCCGTTTTCCGAATTTTTTCTCGTTTCTTTAATTTTAATGGTGCTTAAGCTCCCATTAATGTTTTATTATAGTTATGTGGTCAACTATAATTTATACGGGTCCATTTGACCACTTAATTAAAGTCACGTTTCCGGTTTTCTCAAAAATCGTGCTTTAAAGCCTCGTTTGCGTTCTTAACCCACTATATGGGTCCGTTTTCTTCGGGATTTGTTCCCGTATATTATTTAGGCATAATTAAGCCCTACGAATCCATCTAGGACCTTAATCAAGGTCGTATACCTCTTATGGTTGCGTAATGCTCATTTTTACGGTTTGTGCTTTTTAAGCGTCTTTCCTTTTCTTTTGGTTTTACTTTTTTACCAATATTCTTTAGGCACTATTAGGCCCCTAAAAATCATATTAGAATAATTTAATCATCATATTTAAGTCTGGGGTATTTCAATCTACCCCCCTTATAGAACTTTGCCCACAAAGTTGGTGAATCTAATATCGTTAGTCATTTAGACATATCATATGCCTAGGTCATTATCTCTGTATAACCCTACCGACTCAAAATCTATCAGCCAGTGTGTACATACCAGTACAACACCAAGTAATCAACGAACAATCAACAACCGTGTGTACATACTAGTACAACACAAAACCATTAACAACCGTGCACATACCAGTGCAATGCAAAACAATTAACAACCGTGCACATACCATTGCAATACAAACGTACATCACAGTATGATTTAACCGTGTGTACGTATCAGTACAACACAAACATACTTAACAGTACTACACAAACGGGTGTACATACCAGTACAACCCCACGTACATAACAATACATTACCACTCTAAACCCAACTCATGCTAATTGCGTCTATCCTAACAAGATTACTTGTGACCACTTACAGGGAGCTTCAAGAATCATTCAACCCTGATGTGATCAGCATCAGTGTTGAACTATCCTTCCACCCCAATTTGTGTTCCGTTTCCCTTGATCACTAGTAAATCAAGTTCAACTTCCCACTTCAGTTTCAAACAATCAGATAATTCAATCATTTACCATTTTTTATCTTTTTAATCATTCTAGTCATAAAGACAAAGAAATACATCTCCAAGGGATGGAACTCAGTCCATCAATCATCCTCAATTCACCTCAGAACAATTCACCTAGGAAATCCAATTTCCTACTAGATTCTACATCAGTTTCATACCGACTCGTATCTCATCATATCACATAGACATCGGTTTCATACCGACTCATACTCTATAATGCCATGTCTAATCTCAAATAGACATAAATCATCGGGATTCTAATTCCCCCCAGAGTTTCTCTACTCCTTTACACTTGTGTACTCACACCCGAGTTAACAAGATAAGTATATTCATATACATGGTATTTGCATCACTTGTGCGTAACATAATTACACAATGAATGAATACATATGTTTATGTAACATAAGTACCAATAATCAAAACAAATTTCTTTTGTGCTATGCACACAGTAGTTTACGTACTTAATACGTAAAACATACTCTAAGCGGTTTTTCGCTCTACCCCCCTTAAAAGGGATTACGCCTGCGTAATCTACTGTAACACCCCTCTCGGTAACATCGTAATAATCTCTCACGTTAACATTAATAAACACGTCTCACAGCGGGAAGAAGAACAGTAAATAAAGCTCACATGGGTGTTATTTGCCATCCCTCACCCATGCGAGTGATGAAGCATTACTAAACATTAACAAAATAACAACATAATATAAAACCCACGGTGATAACGAGATACCACCTATACAACCATCTAAGTCTCTAAAAGCATAGCACCTACAATGAGCGTCTAGTTGTATCCAAAATACGTACAGTGCCAACATCAGTAAATAAACGACTATTTCCATACATCAAAAGTACGTGCGGTAATCGAAGTCCAAAAAGCCCTAGCTACCCGGTCCCGCACTCCGGCTTCATCCGTGCTCAGCAACATGCATAATGCCATAAAGGCTCAGCAATAAACACTGAGTACGCCAGGTTTGGACCCTAGTGGTCAATTAAGTCGTATTAACCGTCTTTTAATTAGATTCATTACATGCATAGCCGGTTTACAGTTTATAATGAAAGCTGTAAAACGCAAGTAAACATACAACAGTCCTTACAAATATACACAAAACACAGCATCACATAACACAATACAACAGCGGCGTCAACACCTTTCATCGGTCGGCCCCCCTGAAATACCCCGAACTTAATTATGGTGATTAAAATTATCCTAATATGTATTTAAGGGCCTAATAGTGCCTAAGGAATATTGGTGAAGAAAATAAAACCAAAGAAAAGAAGAAAACGCTTAAAAAGCGAAAAATGTAAAAATGAGTGTTACAAAACCGTAGGAGTTATGTGACCTTGACTAGGATCCTAGGTGGGTTCCTATGGCTTAATCATGTCTAAATAATATGTAGAAACAATTCCCGAAGAAAACGGATCCATAAAATGGATTAAAACCACTAATGAACCTTAAAGCGCGTATTTCGAGGAAACCGGGAAAACGCGACTTTAAGTGGGTTAAATAGACTCGTAATAATTTTAGTCAATCAAATGTCTATAATTAGACATTAGTGAAGGTCTAGAACCATTAAAATTAAATAAACGAGAAAATTCCGGAAAACGGGTTCCGGGAGTGAATAGTGCAAAAACCGAGAAGTTGTGGGGTGCAAATGTAATAAGGCAAAAATTAACTTCCCCCCTTGTAATATAGGTGACCGGTCTTAAATTGTAAAATGGGGCACGATTTGTGCCAGCCCACACTCCCCTATCTTATTCTACTTTATACACTAAAGGACAAATACATAAAGGTAGAAAAAGCAAAAGTAAAACCCTCTCTCTCGTAACTCACATCCTCCCTGACGTTTTCCCCCCTTCTGAATCTTCTTCTTGCTCCTCTGAATTCCAATGGTGACTTGCAAAGAGAACATACAGCACCTCTCTTCCTTCCTACGTTTGAACACTCAAACAAAGTCCAAATGCCACAAAAATTACGTCGTTGGATTCCCCTCTTCTTGGAGCACATTTCTATCCCTTCAAAAATCAAAAAGCCCAACTTTCAACACCACAACTGTAGCCTCATTTGGAGCTTGGAGAAGAGAATTTTGATCTCCATCCTCTCCTTGTTATTCTAAGCCGGTTTGCAATCTTCAAAGGGGTGCTGGAATATTGTTGTTTCATTAGCTAAACCCTTACCTAGGGACTTGGAAGTGTTAGTGCATGAACCCCTTTGAATGGATGGAAAAGCAAGAACAAGAAACAAGGGAAAGGAGAAGGAGAAAGGAGAAAGAAAGAAAGAAAAAAGAGGAAACAAGAACTTAAGGATTCAAATGGTTGGACTCCGAAGGAAAGTCGGGGATCGAACAACTACGGTGAACGGTATGATTTCCTCATGCTCTGTATCCTAACCTGGTTACCCCGATTTGTGTGCTTATTTGATCACCTAAATAAGATAAATGCACGAATCGGATTTTAATGCACTTACTTGTGCTTGTTTTATATTGTTCTTGTTATATTGCCTTGAACACTTAGTTTGTATAATTCATGAAAGGAATGGATGAGAATGAGGTGTATGTGTATCTTGTTGTGTACTTGTGTAATGTATTATTCCTTGGTGTGGATGTGATGACTTCTACTAATTCCTAATCATCTAACCCCTAACTTAAGTAAGTAAAATGGAATGAGTAGAAGTCCGATATAGTTTCGGCCACGCGTGAGGAGGAGGAGACACAAGAGGTTGGATCCAAATCCTGGCCTGAATCCTTTCTATGGACCAAACCTCTTAAATGGGTAGCATCCTAGATTGGTGAATGATAAGTGCGAAACATATAGGCTTTTAGGGTTTAAGTACCTTATAACTTGCAACACTTTAGGCAATGTTTCCCACTTGCAATGTGAATTTTCTTGGATTTATGTTTTGATATGAACTGATATATTTTATGTATGAAATTCAGAAAAGGCCTTGGAATCACATAGTACACTTCACAAGCTCGCAACGCAACAAACGGGGATCAAATCGGAGCTCAAACGAAGAATCTGGAGCCTCTTGAAGTTTGCAAAGAAAGTAGAAAAAAAATACACACGTCTGGACCTGTGTCCGGACATGCAGGCCCGGACGCAGCACATGTCCGACCCTATAGGTCCGGATGCAAGTCCGGACACATGTCGACGAAGCATTTTACGCATAGCGTCGACATGTCCGAACCAGCAGGTCCGGACGCTGGTTCGGACATGTCGGTAAAAGCAGCAAACAACACAGCGTCGACACAGATGGAAGGATAAATCAATTTTATCCTCTTCCACCGACTTACCCTTCATTTTTACCCCAATATCACTATAAATACACCTATAACCCTCCATTAAAAGACACACCATTCACTACCACATTACATATCAAATTCTTCCTCCATTTTTCCACACTCCATTCACCTAGTGATAAGTGTCCAAATGAGCATGATTTATAGGTGTATTTCATATATAATATTAACACTTTTCTTGCTCATTTCTCCACTTCGGTTAGTTTTCCTCTAGTTTATGTTTTATTATTATCTCACAAATTTATTGGTTTAACATGAGGAAAACCAAGCTGGAAGTAAAGTAGACGAAGAGACAAACACATAGGCACAACGCTCGAAAAACGGAGCCCAAACGAACAATCTAGAGCCGGTCGAAGTTGGAAGAAATAAGTCACGACAACCTCTGCGACGTCGAAACTGGCGGACAAGAGGGGCGCAACCGCCTCGCGGACAACAGAGAGACAACCGCCTCTTAATGGGCGGTCAAGGTGGCGGACGGTGATGGAGGCTACCGCCTCATAACAGGCGGACAACAGAGGGGCAACCGCCCCGCGGACGAGACAGAGGAGACCGTTCGTTATCGAGCGGACGCGTATAAATGTGCGCGACCTTATCTTCTTCGCCCGTCTTCGTCTGCAACTCGCGCCGACTGTCTGCAACTCGTCCAACTTGCAGCGCCTACCTTAATTCACGCCTCTGCACACGCTCTGTCCCCTGGAATCAATGAAGCAATCAGTGAGCTGCAATCAAACGATTCTTCCACCGCCTCAATCATTTGCTCACGCATCTGTCTATCTTCTCTGATGCCTCTTCCTTCCTTTTCTTCTTTTCTCTATATAAACCCACAGCTTCACCCAATAAAACCACCATCAATTCAATCGCTCCACTTGACCACTTCACCACACGCCATCTCATTTCCTTCTTCTCCCCTCTCTCCATTTTTTATCTATTTTACATTCCACAAATTCACCTCTAGCCCTACGTACACAAAATAGCAGAGTGAGACGGAGTGATTACGGATGATTTCTATTACTCTCGTCTCTATCTATCTATTTAATATGTTAGGCTAGTTTACGTTTACTCTGGGAATAGTTATTATGTATCTGTATTAATTATGCAATATTTCTACTGGTTTATTTATACAGTTTGTTACGTTTTAAAAGTCATCTCGCCTTTTTAATAGATCTCGCGAATTTATTAAATTGCTCTACTAAGTCTATTTTGATCAGACCAGGTGATAAATAGACAGGTTAATTAAGGCGTAAAACTGGAGGAAACTTGTTATGATTTAATAAGTTAGTATTCAGTTGCAAATGTAATTCCGCAATTACTCCTCTGCCGTTCGCAGGCTTTTGCTTGAACTTGATTGAACCTTGCATTACAGGTGAACGAGTTCTTATGAGGCTATGACTTAGTCCTTAAGATAATTACAGGAACCTTGCCAAATTATTAAACCAGTAGAGATAGCTTAATTATGCAGATTATATTAACCTGACCCAGAGTTCCATTTTATTTATCTGTCAACTTAGTTTATTTATTCTTTCTTTTTATTTATTTTACAAGTCAATTAATCCCCCCTCTTGTGACACGCTTAGGTACTATTATATGTATATTAGTCCCACAGTTCGACATCCGGTTGCTTACATTTTCACTATACTACTGCGACCGGGATTTATTTGCAGCCCGACGTTATTTTTGGGTTTTAATTTCTTTCTTTTATGTTAATTACACCTGTTCTAACCACTCATTTATAACGTCTGCAAAATGGCGCCGTTGCCGGGGACTAGTTTATTCTAGTCCCTAAGCCCCGGATTATTCACTTGTATTATTAGAATATTTTGTTTATATTATTTTTGTTTGTTGTTTATATTATTATCTTTTATATTTGTTTATATTATTATTATGTTTGTTTCTAATCCTTTTATTTTCTAATCTTTTTCAGTAGTTTTGTTTTATACAGAAAAACACAAAAAAAAAACTCTGTACGTGGCAAATGGAAGAAGCGTTTGAATATTGGCAGGATTTATACTACTCCGTATGTGGAGGAGCTCATGATTATGAGGATTGTCTCATATTTCCAGAGCAACTCTAGTTAGAAGATCAACCAGACTACCTGGAGAAAGTCGCTCAACAACAGCAACAACCAAAGAGCGAGACAGTTCAAGAGGTAGAGCACCCCACTACAGACGAGCCATTCATGGAGATCCCTCCCTCTGAAATCAAATACCGCTATTTTCCCTCCTTCTCTATAATATACCCAGACAATGAGGATACTTTTATCCTCGAAAAAGAAGAGAAGGAATTGCCATCACCTCCCGCCATTATATCCAAACAAAACGCCACTATCACCTTCAAAGAATTAAGTTTCTCTGAAGATGATATCAAACAGCGTTCTTTCTACGAGCCTCACCTACAAGAGGAGAATGTTTACATCCTCCAATTTGAGGAAGAAAAATCATCATCGCCGGGTCTTCTGTTAGAACTACGTTCCCGGCAGTACCTCCTCAAACACCAGATTTTGTGGAGTATTAATTTTCTTATTTTATATGCCGAGGTAACGTTTTGTTTTGATCCAGGATAACGAGCAGGCGTCTAGCCAAAGACGTTAAAGAAGGGCAGCTTCCTGGGAGGCAACCCGGGTGTACTTTTATTTTATTTTGCTTTTATGCTCTTTTTAATTTTCTGGTTCTCTTTAAATTTTATTTTTGCTAACTTTTAACCCCGTTTTTAGTATGGTTGCTTCTAGTGTCTTATGCAGGTGCACCTCCATGTGGACACCGCAACCAAGCTACGCTACTTGAGGCTGAAGCTCAAGTGTGGGGGAACTCCTATAAACGCAAGCAAAAATAAAATCAGGGGAGTACCAGTTTCTTTAATTTTGCTTTTATTTAAATAAAAATTGCAGAGGAGCGTTTATGTGCTTAAATGTTTATTTGTGATCTTTGTGTTATCTCTCCTATTTTGTCTACTTACTGAAAAGGCCTTCTGAAACCTTCCCTTGTTTTTCTGGTGAACAATGAGGACATTGTTCAATTTAAGTGTGGGGGAGTGTGCCCTTTTCGGTAACATTTTGTGCTTAAATGTTTAATCTCTCTCCTTATATGCGTTTGTCCAATTCAAATATTATGGACCCTTTATATGTGGGTTGTTCTCTTTAAGAATAAATACTGTTATGAATTGTAGGATAAATGGTACAAATTTTAAAATTTTTGATTACTTTTGAGGAGCACTTTATATGCGGTGTGACCAAATAATCTGCAAATGGTTGGATTTTATTGCTCAGGGTTTCTTTCTGTCTTCTCTCTTAGGGATTGCTAAGGGGTGCTTCTCTGTTAAAAAAAAAAGAAAATACAAAAAAATAAGGGACTTTCGAGACACCATTGGTAACCAACAAAAGAGAGTTGAGTGTTCTTAAATACAAAGGCGTTATGCCTACATTTTCTCATCTCTTATGCAAAAGTGAAACAAATGCATAAATCTATTTTTCCTTTTGTTTTCTCCTCAAATGCCCATTCTTGAGAGAAGTTGGCCATGGTAAAAGTTCTCAGAGTCACCTAAAAGAAACATTGAAGTACCTTAGATCATACCCCGAAACTCTATATTTTATTTTTACCCTGAGCACACCTATGCCACCAGCAGTTAATTTTTCACACTCCTCAATAAGTTTAAAGATCATGTTTATCCTACCCTTCATAATAATATTTGTTAGTATTGAGCATTCCCTACTTACTAGGGTACGTGATTTTGCTTGAGGACAAGCAAAAACATAAGTGTGGGGGTGTGATAAGTGTCCAAATGAGCATGATTTATAGGTGTATTTCATATATAATATTAACACTTTTCTTGCTCATTTCTCCACTTCGGTTAGTTTTCCTCTAGTTTATGTTTTATTATTATCTCACAAATTTATTGGTTTAACATGAGGAAAACCAAGCTGGAAGTAAAGTAGACGAAGAGACAAACACATAGGCACAAACGGCTCGAAAAACGGAGCCCAAACGAACAATCTAGAGCCGGTCGAAGTTGGAAGAAATAAGTCACGACAACCTCTGCGACGTCGAAACTGGCGGACAAGAGGGGCGCAACCGCCTCGCGGACAACAGAGAGACAACCGCCTCTTAATGGGCGGTCAAGGTGGCGGACGGTGATGGAGGCTACCGCCTCATAACAGGCGGACAACAGAGGGGCAACCGCCCCGCGGACGAGACAGAGGAGACCGCTCGTTATCGAGCGGACGCGTATAAATGTGCGCGACCTTATCTTCTTCGCCCGTCTTCGTCTGCAACTCGCGCCGACTGTCTGCAACTCGTCCAACTTGCAGCGCCTACCTTAATTCACGCCTCTGCACACGCTCTGTCCCCTGGAATCAATGAAGCAATCAGTGAGCTGCAATCAAACGATTCTTCCACCGCCTCAATCATTTGCTCACGCGTCTGTCTATCTTCTCTGCTGCCTCTTCCTTCCTTTTCTTCTTTTCTCTATATAAACCCACGAGCTTCACCCAATAAAACCACCATCAATTCAATCGCTCCACTTGACCACTTCACCACACGCCATCTCATTTCTCTTCTCCCGCCTTCTCCATTTTATCTATTTTACATTCCACAAATTCACCTCTAGCCCTACGTACACAAAATAGCAGAGTGAGACGGAGTGATTACGGATGATTTCTATTACTCTCGTCTCTATCTATCTATTTAATATGTTAGGCTAGTTTACGTTTACTCTGGGAATAGTTATTATGTATCTGTATTAATTATGCAATATTTCTACTGGTTTATTTATATACAGTTTGTTACGTTTTAAAAGTCATCTCGCCTTTTTAATAGATCTCGCGAATTTATTAAATTGCTCTACTAAGTCTATTTTGATCAGACCAGGTGATAAATAGACAGGTTAATTAAGGCGTAAAACTGGAGGAAACTGGTTTTGATTTAATAAGTTAGTATTCAGTTGCAAATGTAATTCCTCAATACTCCTCTGCCGTTCGCAGGCTTTTGCTTGAACCTTGATTAGAACCTTGCATTACAGGTGAACGAGTTCTTATGAGGCTATGACTTAGTCCTTAAGATAATTACAGGAACCTTGCCAAATTATTAAACCAGTAGAGATAGCTTAATTATGCAGATTATATTAACCTGACCCAGAGTTCCATTTTATTTATCTGTCAACTTAGTTTTTTATTCTTTCTTTTTATTTATTTTACAAGTCAATTAATCCCCCTCTGTGTGACACGCTTAGGTACTATTATATGTATTAGTCCCACGGTTCGACATCCGGTTGCTTACATTTTCACTATACTACTGCGACCGGGATTTATTTGCAGCCCGACGTTATTTTTGGGTTTTAATTTCTTTCTTTTATGTTAATTACACCTGTTCTAACCACTCATTTACCTAGATATTAGACATCCATCTCATCCCATCATCATCCACAAAAACCACTGCGTTGTTATCCTGTCCAACCTCTGACCAACATATTACCAGTTAATATGTCAGGCTAAGAGGATATACTCTGGGTGAAGGTTAATTTATAGTCTGTTTAATTATGTAATCTATATTTTTACCGGTTTAATTTAAATACAGTTTGTTACGATTAAAGCTTATCTCTTGCCTTTTTAATAAATTTCATGAATTTATTAAAATGCTTTACTAAATCTATTTTGATCAGATCCGTGATAAATAGACAGGTTAATTAAGCTGTAAATCTGTAGAAAGCTTATTATGATTTAACAAGTTAGTATACTCAGACGCAAATATAATTTCTCATACTTAATCCGTTTACATGTGTTTTGCTCGAATCTGGATTAGACCGAGCATGTTCTGGTAAACAAGTTCTTTTGAGTCTATTATTTAGTCCTCAAGATAATAACAGGAATTTTGCCAAACTTTTATAATAAAACCGGTAGACATAGCATAAAAGAGCAGACTATATAAACCTGAACTCGGAGTCCCGTTAAATTTACCTTTTACTCAGTTTATTTTATCTTTCCTTTTTATTTATAAAAACAAGTCAATTAATCCCCCCTTTTTGTGACACAACTTAGGAATTAGATATTTCCCTTTAGTCCCACGGTTCGATATCCGGTCGCCTCCACTTTACTATACTACTGCGACTGGGATTTGTTTGCAGCCCGTAAGGTAGTTTGAGTTATAAATTTCTTTTTCATTTGTTTTAAATACGTCAGTTCCAACCACTCACATTATCCTGTTTGCAAAATGGCGCCGTTGCCGGGGACTTGATTTATTCTAGTCCCTAAAGCCCCGGATAATTCACTTGCTATATTATAATATTCTGTTTATACTATTTTATTGTTTGTTTATTTTATTTCTACTAATTTCCGTCATTTAATTATTCCAGCGATTTAAATATCATACTAATTACATTCATTTATTTTCCCAGTCATTTAAAATTCCAGTCATTTATTTTCCAGTCAATTAAATTTTGTCATTTAAATTTCAGTAATTTAATTTCTGTCATTTTAAATTTTGTCATTTAAATTTTCTTGTCATTTAATTTTATGTCATTTAAATTCCAGTTCTTTATTTAATTGTCATTTAAATTACTGTCATTTAAATTTAATTGTCATTTAAATTACTGTCATTTAAATTCCCTTGTCATTTAAATTCCAGCAATTTAAATTCTACCCTTTTTCTTTATTTTAATTTTATTATTTACTTAAACTACATTTATTTTTATTTCTTTTATGTTTATTTATTTTCGGTTTATTTACTCTAGTTAAAAAAAAGAGTAGTTCTTTATTTTATTTTATTGAATTATTTCTTTTTAGCTGTTTAAATTCCCCCTCCATATTTCTTTCTCTTTCTATTTATTTTATCACATCACAAGTTTCTTTTGTTGTTTTAAGTGGTGAATGCCTATTACCAGGCCACACAGCCTTCCGGACAGTATTAACAATCATACGGTTGGCTACATCCCTGAGATCGAGCGAACTTTTCTGCGCACTTTAAGGCAGAAACGATCTCAACAAAACACAACCACCACGGTGATAGAATCTAACCAGGAAGCAGATATGACATCTTCACCAGCTACACAGTTCGTAAATCAATGGCCATCTAATCAAGGACAACAGCCCGCCATCATCCTTCCCCACCTTACCCAATCCGAATACGATGAGTGGCAAAAGTTGAAGCCATATCATCAGATCCGATGCGTGAAGGAGTTAGGCATGTTCGATGGCTCTAGTCCTCACGAAGCTCTGTTGCATGTCACCAAGTTTTTGCAGCATGCCAACAGTCTAACCGCGACCAACACAGTACTCCAGTACGCAAGACTGTCCCTGTTCCCTCACAGCCTGACGGGAAATGCGAGTAAATGGTACCACAGCCTTACACCAAGTACCATTGGTACTTGGGATGAAATGGCCACCAAGTTCTACGACAAGTTCTTGCCCCCAAGCCGAACGTTAGAAATGATTGCTAAGATCTACAATTTCAAGCAGCCAGGGTCAGAAAACATCTGTGAAACTTGGGACCGTTTCAAAGGACTGTTGCTGACGTGTCCTCACCATGGTCTCACAAAAGAACAATTATCTCAATTATTCTACAAAGGCTTAATCAGTCAATGCAAAACAATGGTACTATCCTCTTTAGGTGCTAATATTTTGAAAAAGCCAGGTGAACAATTCCTGAATGGGATAGAGTCCCTCTGTGAAGAGATCAGAGACTGGGCCACAGGTGGATCAAGAGGAGGCACTCTAGGTTTATACCACGTAGGAGAGAGTGACAATAAGTTCGACCAGCTGTTGAGAAGCCACGAACAACTCATGGAGAGCAATGCGCAGCAGGCGACGAAGGTAAGCACCCTGCAGAAAGTAATTGAGCAGATGGCCATGAACTCCTTCCCCCAACAAGCAAAGTCGATGACTTCTCGATCATCTACAACCCCTACAGGCTATGCACCTCTATCCCTATCATCTCCTGATGTTTCTCGCACGCAATGTGGTGGGCCACACGATTATGAACAATGCCCCAAATTACAAGAATTAAAAGCAGCAGAGGAAGCAAACTTTGTTGGCAACAATTTAGGGTACAGACAACCATGGCAGCGCAACATGCACCCCAATTTTCAAGGAGGCCAAAGGCAGTATCAGCAACCGCCTTATGGCAATGATGCTTCTTCAAGCCGACTGACTCAACAACCTTCAAATCCCAACTCTGGAATGTCCCAAATGCAGGAGATGTTTAAAGCAATGATGAGTAAGACCCGAGACACCCAAGATGAAGTCGCAGCCCTTCGTAAAGACCAAAAAGCCTTGCAATCCCAAATACAACAACTTCTCATCCAACAAAGACCTCCTGGCTAACTCCCCTCACAAACCAATCCAAATTCATGAGAGTTTGCAAACACAATTTATGTAGTGGACCAGCCCATCCCACTAGCTCAAAGGGAGCAACAACCCGAGAGCGAAATGGTTCATATAGTGGACGACTTTACTGAGGATTTAAGTTACTCTCTATCACCACCCCCATTCGAACTTGAGCAAACGACATCAAACCTTCTGCTTGAGCTTGAAGACAAGCCATTAGAGGACAGCTTCTACCTCAACTTCATGGAGTCTCCTCCCTCTGAAGTCAACTACCGTTATTTTCCCTCCTTCTCTGTGCTATACCCAGAAAATTAGGATATTTACATCCTCAAAAATGAAGAGGAGGAAATGTTCACTCCTGTCGAGACATCCAAACAAAACACCAATATCACCTTCAAGGAACCACCTCCCTCTGAAGTTTAATTCAATCTGGGCTTCTCCTATGAGCCTCTCCAAGAAGATGAGGATTTTTACATCCTAAAATTTGAAGAGGAGGAGCCATCCAACTTTGATCTTCATTTGGAGGATCACGACGTTCCCCTCTTGTGCACCAAAGAAGTAGGGTGGAAATTCAAAGTCAACTCGCTAAGTGAGAAGGCCACCTTCCCATTTGATCCAGGATCAGAATTTGAAGATACAATTCGCCCCGAAGTTCTCCTTGCACCGTTCAACGCAGTTAAGGATGTCTGCATCCTTAAAATTGAAGAGGTGTCTCCACAACTAGATGATCCTCGCACCAAGGGTCATCCATTGAAAAATCTGGGCCCTTCTCTAAAGAAAAATATTGCCCGCCCAACCCACCCATTGAAGCTCACTACCACTGTAACACCCCTCTCCATAAACACGAAATAATCTCTCACGTAGCAATAAAACAAAACGTCTCGCAGCGGAAAAATAAATAACAATACAAAACTCACTCGGGTGTCACCGGCCATTACTCGCCCATGCGAGCAACGAAGCCATACTACATCCAACTTCCAACATAAACAAATTGCTAACCGCCGTGATAACGAGAAACTCCTATACATAATACTAAGTCCATAAATCATAAACATCGACAAGTGAGCGTCTACCCAAACCTGAATATACATAACCTTACCATAATACCATACACCATCCTCATTGCTAAACCAAACGAACTCCATGTGCGGTAATTAGAGTAAACTCTAATTCCCCTGTTCCCGCACTTCAGCTCCGGCGAAAATCAACAACCTGCATGAGTGTAGTATCAGCGATAGACACTGAGTATGCCGGGCCTGGACCCTATTGGTCACTTGTCATTTTAACCATCTTATTATTAGATCGGTTTCATGTTTTACCATTTTACGGTCATAAACAATACTGTAATATACATGCATAAGTATACATAAGCATCCATCCAAATATCCATAAACACTTAACCATCCATCCAATCCAAACATTCATTTAATATTTCATACAACATTTATATATCGAACGTATCGAGTAATAACAATATAATGTACAATGTACAATCGCCGTAGCGTTCACCATCCATTGTTAATTTAATTTAGTTTGGCCTTCAAGGCCCCATCCATATGTACAATGTACATTCGCCGTGGCGTACAATTTTCATATTTAATTTACCTTAGCCTTGTAGGCTCCATCCAACCATGTTTAATTATTAATACCAGTTGGGCGTCATGTTAGGACAACCCGATAACCTCACCATGGACAGTAGTCCTCCCGTACACACAAAGGTGCTCATTTCGTCAGAGGTCCGGAGGCCCTGACTCTCTTATGTCTCGTAAGACATCCATATAAAGGCCGTAGCCACCTGATCCACGATCCAGTTTGGGCCCGTTGGATATAACCTGGAGCGGAATCCAATTAGGAAACCCCTCAGTGATCACAAATGCGCAACCAAGTAGTTCGTAAACTACCGGGATTCCTCCACTCAACTCAACTCAACTCATACCATCTCACTCTCATAATGTTTAAGATATGCTCTTAGTCTTATGGAGAATATAATTATTAATTAGCTGCCCAATGGGTCTCACGCATACCTAGAAGTAATCTAGGTCATATTCATGTTCGAGAACCATGCTCTAGAGACCGACAATGTCATGACTCGTCCCTAAGTGTTTTACTTAGGTTACCATATACTTAATATTAACATCATGGTATTATATCAAGTAACCGTCATGTCATCATAACGCATATGTATGTTTATATAAGTCGATCTATAGTCGACGTAGTGTTAGTCCCGTAGGACGCTCGTGCATAAATAATTAATGCAATAACACTTAAACACATACATGTAACCACACACATATAACACACAAGTTATATCAACCAAATCCGAGCCCAAGGAGCAACCTTAGGACAACTCGGATCAAACCCCTTTACATACCGTTCACCCTAATCGTATTACGGTGGAGTATGAATCAGCAAGATCCTATGCTCCGTGTAGTCCACTTGCTCGTCAAGCGTCTTGTCAGAAGTATAATCTAAACGGTATTAAAACTATAAGTCAGTCTCCATGACTAACTACATCCGGTATTTCCGAATAATAAGTAACCCCGACAGTTCACCCCTGTTTTCTACAGTTGTTGTTACTGGTTTCTCCAAGACAGTCGGCTTTGTTACTTAAAACTTATACGTCATAATATTTCAACCGTTAAGTTTAATTCGTTGTATTTCTTTTAATCCTATCCACCATCTAGTTTAGGTACATAACCTATAGTTGCATGTATGCATGCATTATTATATTATATTGTATTATTTTCCACCTTCCATTATAATACAATGTATTATGTGATCCATTTATCTTTAGCAAATAATATTTGCATCCAAAATTCATAACTTATAGTTCGTAACTATATATTTTTTTTAAAATAACCACTACCATTAAATCATATGGTTTCCAACCAAAATATATATCCATCCTTATATACATTATTCTTGTGTATGTATATATTTACCACGTAGGTAATTCCCATGAGTTTAATAAACTCTTATATTTTATGTTACTTTTTATCATCTTTTATTAGATGATTATTCCCATTAGTTGTATTATATTATACAACTTATATTAAGATTATTATCCTAATATTATGTAACATTTTATGTTGTATATTCACAACTCCTAAGGTTTATTCCATAAACACCTTAGTTTATAAATCTCATTTACTTATTGTTTGTCACATCATTTAATGTGAATACCTTATTTGTATTAATTCCATTAAACCTCCTTAATACCATATAATTGTTATAACATTTATAACATTATAGACCTTAGTCTAAAATTCATTTTCCAACTCTTGTTAATTCGGTACAGCCCTTGAATTTATTTAAATTCTATTTTGACCACATAACATTATGTAATGCTATACCATATACTAATATCATTTGATATGATATTCTTATTTCCTTTAATTAATAACCTATAGTTTTTATACAAAACTATTATATATTGCCACATAGGCACATATATTAAACTTTATTCTTTTTCATAAACCATAGTCTCCTTTATTTACAAAATCATCCCATAACTTATACCATGTTATATATTCCTTTTAATATAACATTCTAACCTTAATATAAATATAACTTATGGTCAATATTTATAAAATACCGAACAGACCCAAAACTGTTCAATAATTGCCATTTGGCCCTATTTATAACCTATAGTTTAATAATTCATTAAAACTATATATTATACATATATCTTAATAAACACTCTTATATTATTCTAAAAATCTCCAAATTTCTCCAAAGGGTTATAAATATCCTTATTAACCCATATACTTTCGGTATTTGTAATTCCACCATCTATATTTCTCCAAAGTGTCATAATGACATAATAACTATATATTATACATATATAGTTCATTTTAATTCCAAAAACAACCCAATAAATTCCTAAAAATTCCTAATAGCCCATGGGTGTTTAAAATACCATTGTACACCCTTAATTTTTCGGTAATAACATATTTACCATATATGTTATAAAAATATTACCATAAGATACTTATCTTATTATAAAGCCATAAATAAGTTATCTAACTTATTTAATTTGGTCAAAACCTATCATATGGTCAAGGTTGACCTCCTTAATATTTCCTTGACCATTAATCTCCATTATTCACGGTTTGTACCCATACTTTTCAAAAATCACCATTTAACCCCAAAACTTTATAAAATCTTATAAACTTTATTTTAAACTCCTTTTAACCTCTAATTTTCAGACTTATTTTTATAAAGCCCCCAAATTTAATTTAATTACATCTAAGACCCACTTCTTTTAGGTAATAATAGAATATCACCTAAACTTAAATAAAAGCTTGTAAATGCATAAATAAAATGGCCTAAAATACATGGCCTTATTACAAACATTGGCTTGCAAAATAAATTACACATAAATGTCCCAAAATACATATAGACTTTCGGCCTCACCATGTATTCATCATTTAATTTCCAAACTTCCACATAATGTCTTAAATTTGACAATTATGCTTGTTTAATTAGTTATAAAATTTATTAAACCATTTCTTAATCACCTAAGGTCAAAATAAAACCTTATTAATCTTTTCACTCACAGCATATTAATATACCAAGTGTAGATTTAAGTGATTTATACCTTGATTTAACTTAGATAATTCCTTGTTTGGATTCGCCACCTTAAGGAGAGTTTCTCCAAAGCTTGATTTACTTGTCTTCATGTAGAAAACAAGACATGATTAAACTCCAAACATGAGCTAACCATGAGAAGTAATTTAAATCATGAAAATCATTGATTTTTACCTTAGATCTCCAAGTTTGTTGGAGTGAGATCTTGGCCCTATTTTTCCAGAAAGAAGAGCATCAAAACACTCTTAAGAACAAGGTATAAAACCGTGGGTAATTAGCTTGGAAGATAGCTAAGTTTTACCTTGTTTAAGATGCCAAAAATGGTGTTTTTGGCTTGGATCTAGCTACTCCTTGTATATCTTGGAATACCAACTGAATCTACATGAAAAGGAGAAGAAAATAAGGCTAGGGGACCAAGGTTTACAACCGAAATCTTCAAGGGAGAAGAGATATGTGCTTAGAGCACATTTTTACCTTAAATGGTCAAGACTTGAACTTTCCTCCTTAGATCTTGATATGGCCGAGAATAAACCTTCCTTTAACCTCCAAATCACTCTACATAGATGTATAGAAAAGGTTGGAGTGTAGATCAATGGAAAAAGGAAAGAAAGATGAAGAAAATGGGCATTTTTATGCCTTAGGGGCTTACCTAGAGCTTGAGCTCTCATCAATGGAGCTTGGGATACCTACCTTCGGTCAAGAGGAGCCAAAGGGAGAGTTTGGCAATGAGCTCCACGGTTGGAATGGAGCTAATGAGCAAAATGACCTAATTTTGGCTTAAAACACATTTTTTGAATTTTTTATGATTTAACTGACTTGATGACTCATCAAGCCTTGATTGGAGTTGAAAAATCGTTGGATACAATTCAAGGGGGCAGCCGGCCTACATTGAGAAAGGTGATGAATTATTTGTGCTTATTTGATTCAATTATGTAGTTATATTGTTAGTTTAATCAATTAATGAATATGTGACTCACCTCTCTTGTCTTGTTCTTGCTTGGAGCCTTGGAAACAACCGTATAATAAGGGAAGAAGAGGCTCTCCAACGGCTACACTCACATGGGGGAAGCAAGTGGTGAGACAACTTTTGTTTTTATAAGGTAAAGTTTACTTTTTCCTTATTTTATGTAAAAGTAAGATAGTATATTTAATTGTCACATGGGACTTGTCTCTTGGTCTGTTTAGAGACTTGCCCAACCGATTTTATGTGGCTCAATTCGTGGTCAATGGTCAACATTGACCAACTTAGTCAATGTTGACCCAAACGGGCCCCACTTTAGGGTTTTATTAATATTTTAATATTAAATTTGTAAAAATTTGTAAATTCTTGGAATTAAATTCCCAATATGATTTTATATGATATTTTATCATATTTAAGGTAATTATAACCTTTTAGCTCATTTAAAACCAATTTAAAAGACAATTACACAAAAATGTGCTTTAAGGAGTTTTAGTGCACATTTTGTGTCTTAAGGTGTTTCTGAGCTTGGTTTTCTTTGACAACGGTTTTGTTGTGTTCCTTACATGATATTTGATCATGGTATCCAATTTTATATCATTTAGAGGTCATTAGACCTTTAAGGTTTCTTAGAGCACATTTTTGCCCTTTTTGACCTTGAAGCATGAAAGTGCTTTTTCTTTGTGTTGGAGTGTTGCCCAACAATTGTAATACGTTTAATAATGTGTTAATATGCTTAGGAAAATTTTTAGGTCCTAAGAAGTTTATTTGGGTATTTATTTACCCTCGACAGTCAAAGGGTGCAACATCTTGATTTGTGTTGACCACTGTTGTTCTCAGTTGACTTTTAAGGCATGTTTAGGCCTTAATTAATGTGATTAAATATTTAATCCATATTTTATTAGTTTCGGGTATTTCAATCTACCCCCTTAAAAAGACTTCGTCCCGAAGTCTCTTAATCAAGTAGGTAAGTATATATAAATGTATAACTACCCATTTTCCCATAATGTATATCTATGTGATATATCATTTACACACATCGTATTGTGCTTATACAGCACATAGCCATCACATTGTGGCATTAGTTCAATCATATATGGATATAGGTGATCCATCAGCACCATCATTTCCTATCAGTTCTACCAACCCTGACAACCTCCCTGAGGTGTCTACAACATTCCATTGTTCCACATTCCATATCTAATGATTCATTTCGTATCTAGGCGATACCATATGTAATCATTCTATAAAGCAATATGAATACATATCACAAATAGCATAAGAAAAGTGTTACACACATGGTGTACATACAACATTCAAACAAGTATCTCCTAAGATACATACATACAAGTGTACATCACACACAAACAAACCAAACAACGCACGCCCCGCGTACCAACCATAACCAAACAAAACCAATTCACAATTCACTGTATGCCATGCATACTAAAAAAACAACCTCGTATGCCCCGCACACCATCAATTCCTTGTATGCAATGCATACTAAACAACCAAAACTTAGTGCACACATGTGCACAGCCAAGAGGCTCTACCCCCCTTAAAAAGGGTTACACCCCCGTACCCCACAAGTATACAATAGCCGCTCAACAAGGAGCGCTGGATACTTGGCTCTCAAAGAGTTCCCTAACTCGTGGATTATTCTCATATTAGAGAGACGGGTATGACTCTAGCCCTTCTAGGCTCCACAATACATAAAGGTGAGGCACTAATCTATTTGTGCTCTCTCCTAAGTTCATTCTTATGGGCCCACTCGCTCCGTATGAGGTGCAGACCCATGAACATAGGCTCAGTTTGCCTCTTTTTTTTTATAATGCTGTGTATCCCCTCATTTGGATCACTAGCATACATGTGTGTGTCTTCTCTTACTGATATTCAGCTTGAGGTGTAATATGACATTGGCTACTGTTAGTACTTAGTGCTCTTTGCACTTGTCTTGTAATACTAAGACGTACCAGCCTATATGTCCACAAAGATGATGTTTGTCATCCATGTCTCCTGGTGGTTTTGTTCCGGAGTAACACACTGTTGTAGTTCCTTTTTTTTCCACACTCGTGTTGATATCCACTTTATCTTTCTGCATTCTCACTAGATTAATAACTGCACGAGTGCAATACCAAAACACTCAGTCATACAGAGTGCAGAGGCGTAAACGCTCAACAGCTAATATCTAGTGAGTCAAACAGATAAGATGTGTGAATTATCCTGTGAGTGGTACATTCCAAATCCATTGTTCCTTGCTTAAGGTATCTGCTATTATATAGCTTTGTCTGTTATCCTCGCGTAATCACGCGTTTATGTCCATATCATCTGGTAAATTTCCTCTGGATTGCAAGCATTTGCTTGATCCTTATGAGGATTCTACATAGTATTTTTCCATAATGGGTTTTTCCTGTTTCTATCCTAAGTGTTCACGTCCTTGAAAGGTTTCCTTGTTTTCTCTGTATACTGTCTACTGCTCTCTTGTGTTGATAGTTCTAGATTTCTTTAGCCTGTTGCTTTAACTGCGGCTCTTCTCGTCCATCTTCGAGGCAATCCGTCTTACTATCCGTAGTATGGAGTTGACTACTTCTCGTGTTCCTAGCACTACTAGTCTACTTGCATGGGGTACCGTACTGATACATTACTACTTACCTAACTAACTCATAAATGAGTCTGTCAGGCCCACATGCTCCTAACGGAGTGCGGTCGTCCCATGTCTCATTTAGTAAACTGGTAATGTCTGTCACACGTGTATTGTGAAGTATTCTGTTGTCAATCTCCCTCTGATGGATATCCTGTTTCCTTTTGTAACACCTCTACCATTAATACATGCTTACCGTCCAATCTCCTTACACATCAGATACACGCAGCGGTTACTTACTTACATACAATGGGTGATACAATGCCGTTAACCAACCACGTGGCTAACAAGGCTACTACTACTGTTACAACATCGGTCTGATGTACCGGAATCCCGAGTACTACACATCTATAAATTATAATACATACTCCATTCATCAATCAATTACAACAATGCTCCATTCAATACTTGCTCCTCCTCAATCCATACAATACAATATACTTCACCGAGTCTACTAGGATCCTTATACATTTATAATGTCTCTTCCAAGTTCATACATACTCTCTAGGAGTCTACATCTACCCATTTTCTCACAACTACTTACTTTCTAAGTACAAGGGTGTGCCTCCGGTCTCTTCCTTGACCATATTCGCTTCGGGTACCTGCACACTAAAAATGGTCCCCCGAAGGGGTCAGCTTTCGCCGAGCATGATAACTGCATACCCCGCGTACTAGTGAGGGTACGCCGACCACTTGGTCGAATACATGCGGTTCGTTTTCATACAAACATACATGCATACATGCTCTTATACACAATATTACAATACATTACGCAAGGCATACACACATACATACACTTCATTGCATACAAGAAGCACAACATAAACCATCCAATACATACTTACCTTTTTCCGAATTCCACATACACATTACATACACAGCATACAATACTTGTTAGCTTCATTGGTCCACCCGGGTTAATCGGGTGGAGATTACTCTTTTACTCGTTACTTCATACATACACATACATACTCATACTCATACATACTTACGGATCCATACTTACTTACTCTTACTCTTACTCAAGTTAAGTCGTCGGGACCTCCGGCCCTGGGGACTACTCCGTCCCACCTCCGGGATTTACTTGACTCACTAATCCAGGATGCTACCCATTTAAGGGATTTGGGCCGCGGACCAGTTTAAGAGTCTGGAATTGCAGCCAACCTCTTGTGACTCCGCATCCTCATGCGTGGCCGAAGCTATATCGGACTTCTACTCATTCCGGTTTACTCACTTAAGTTAGGAGTTAGGTAGTTAGGAATTAGCAGAAGTCATTCATTCAGGCCACAATAATACAATGCAAAGCTCATATACACATCCATACAAAATACAGTGCAATATACATGTACACTACAAAATACAATACACATCATCATCATTCATATGTTTCATGAATTATACAAAGTATTGTTCAAGACAAATATCAGGAACAATGTAAACAAGCACAGGTAAGTGCAATATAGTCCGATTCATGCATTTATCTTATTAGGTGATCAAATTGTAACACCCCAACCGCTAATCCTATGCTTACCGTCTAATCGTCCTGTTAATCCTACGAGTTCGCAGCGGAAATATTACTACTTACTATGGCTGGTGGTACAACGCCGCTAACCGCCCATACGGCTAGCTAGGCTTACCTTACTTACAGTCACGGTCTGATGAACATAATATACCGAGTTACTAATTTACTTACCAAAATATCATATGCCCAATGCTTACATCCTGGATCACCGAGTATTAAAGTATATTTGATTACATCATTTCTAAGTTCCAAAAGAATGAGTTTCTACCGGCTACTCATCTATACCAATTCCCATTCTATCAAAATCCAAAAAGGTGTACCCCATGGTACACCGGCTATCCAAAAACTACAGCCATGTACTACTCAGTACACCAATCATAATTCATCAATTACAATCCAAAAAGAAGATAAAGAAATAGAGCTAAGTCCTCAGCATCTTCATCCTTCACGAGTATCTGCGTGTATTAAAAATGGTGCCCCAAGGGGCTCAACAAACACTGTGTATAAACTCCGCATATACCGCGTGCTAGCTAGGGCACGCCGACTATTTGGCGTCCACTAAACATGCAGTTCGTTATTTTCATACATACATGCTTTGCATACAACATACATGCTAATACAATTCATTACACAATTCAAGCAACAATATAGTAGCACACATCTTACTTACCTTCACAAGGTTAGCCAAATTATGCATCCGGGTTAATCGGAATGCTTTTACTCTTTTACTCATTACTTACTTTTTCTTACTTACACTTACTTACTTTCATTTACTTTACTTACTCATTCTTACTTACTTACTTATACTCAAGTTAAGTCGTCGGGACCTCCGGCCCTGGGGACTACGCCGTCCCACCTCCGGGATTTACTTGACTCACTAATCCGGGATGCTACCCACTTAAGGGATTTGGGCCGCGGACCAGTTTAAGAGTCAGGAATTGGAGCCAAACTCTCGTGACTCCGCATCCTCACGCGTGGCCGAAACTATATCGGACTTCTACTCATTCCAATTTAATTACCAATTTAAGTTAGGATGGTTAGCTTGTTAGGAATAAGTTAGAAGTCCAAACACATCACAATCGGTCACAAAACAATACATCATACATCCACACATTCATATTCATCCAAACATTTCATGAATTATACAAACTAAAATTTAAGAGAATATTCACAACATACAACACTACATATTCACAAGTATGCATATTAACTCCGATTCGTGCATTTATCTTATTTGGTGATCAATTAGCACACAACACACAAATCAGAGTAACCAAGATAGCATACGGGGCATGAGGAATCCATACCGTTCACCGTTGTACGTGTTTCCAAACGTCCTTCGGTGTCACAAATCAAGTCCTATTATATACATACAATTGAATGATTAATATACCTATCATCAACTTAACTCCTACTTACTATGTCCTTATACTTCCTACACTTACACTTTACTTACTTATTTTTCATTACTTAAGTTTCATTTTCTTACTTAACATTGGCCTACTTACATACATGTACATATATATATATATGTAGGTATATACATATATATATATATATTATTTAATTTAAATAATTTTTTTTTGACCGGACCGGACTTGCGACCGACCTTGCAAGTCCGGTCCATTCCAGTAGCTCACATTACTGAAATTCTTCTGGCCGACCGAACTTGCAAGTCCGGTCGCAAGTTCGGTCCATTCCAGTAAGTTTTGGTTTCGAAATTCTGGAGTCGACCGACCTTGCATGTCCGGTCCCAAGGTCGGTCCATTCCAGTAAGTTTCGTTACACGCGAATTTTAGCCCACCGACCTTGCAAGTCCGGTCGCAAGGTCGGTCCATTCCAGTAGCTTACTCGACGGAAAATTTTTTAGTCGACCGACCTTGCAAGTCCGGTTGCAAGGTCGGTCCATTCCAGTAGGTTACAGGCGGGAGAATTTTCTAGTCCGACCGAACTTGCAAGTCCGGTCGCAAGTCCGGTCGATTCCAGAAGCTTTCCCGTCTTTGTAAATCTGGGCTCGACCGAACTTGCAAGTCCGGTCGCAAGTTCGGTCCGGCCCAGTATTTGCATTTTTATTTCTGTTTTCAGTCCTCTCTTTTACCCATTACTTCCCCATTGTTCCTACACTTATTCCCACATGTTATAACACTAATTAAACCTCTTAATACACCCTAGTTCGCTCCTTAATTCCTTACACAATTCTATACTAATTCACTCACATAATTTTCCAAGTTTCTTTTCAACACTCACCTAGCTTCTTCTCTAGTTGCATTATGCTACAGATTTTAACACTTACACTCCTCTTCTACATCTCCCTCTTCTATTAACAATTCCAACACTCCTAATGCATTTAGACTACATTATCTATCTCTCTCAACTTACCCTCTATCTTTCTCTAACAAAATCTGTTACAACCTACCTTATTCACCTAGTTTAAAATTCACTAAGTGCTCTAATCCTATATAAATTTCGCCATGGTCTCCCCTATATTTTTACACTCTCACCACATATTCTAGTTCACAATTCAACACTTATTTCACCTGTTTCAATAGACATCAATATACAAGCCTTCATACACAATTTCCAAATGCTATCCACTACTAAAAATTCCTGCACACTATATTCAATTCCCATTCCAATTGTGACAGTTTTAAAATGTCTTTTAAGGCTTCAAAATACTTATATTCTCTTATACATTACTCCAATGCACCACACTATTTTCATTACTAAATTCGAACCTTCTAAAATCTGTTACATACATGTATATACCAAGCTACACAAAAGAATGTAATTTACCTTGTTTCTCTTCTTCTTCTTGCTTCTTCTTCTTCCTTATCTCTCTACCGGTTTTGTAAATCTCAATTCCTCTAACACTACAACCATTTATATATACATTTCAATACACCATTTTAATACTAAAACTAACCCTAACCATTATTCAAGCTCTAATGTAGGTTTTAGGGTTTAGAAATTATTTTACCTTCCAAGGCACAAGTGCTGTTTGGGATAGCTTAAGAACAAGACTTCTCACACTCCAAAAATGCCAAAAATCGGCTAGAATACAAGGGAGCAAGCAAGAGTTTAGCTCAGGTTTCGTTTTGCTTTTAAGGCAAGAAAAAGATGGAGTTTTGAGAATATTTTTACCTCAAAAGAACAAGGAGAAGGAGGGCCTTCTAATGGTGGTGTTGAAGCTCCAAATGGGACATACCCATAAAAACGAAAATTGTTGTTTTCGAATTCTGGAAAGGTGGAAATGTAGCTCTTGATGAGAGGATTCCAATGGTGGTATTTTTATAATTTTTGGAAGAGATTAAGGGGGGTTACAAGATGAGAGAAGTTAGTATTTTTGTGTGGCTTCTCTTTTCTCCATGGAAATCGGCTGGAGGTAGAAGAAGAAAGAAAAGAGAGTGAGGGAGGAGGGTTGCATGCGTGAGAGAGGAGAGAGTAGGGAGGAGAGAGAGTGTAAAGTGAGAGTGGGGTAGTTTTATTATTTTTGTCTTTTGTACATAGAGAGAGTTGAGAGAGTGGGTGTGTGAGGGGGCTCAAATCGGACCACACACAACCCTTATGGGTTTTTAAAATTCTATTTACAATATTGGACACACTAGTTTGTGTTATTTATACTTCCACCCCACAACTTCCCGTTTTTGACAGTTTTTACTAATTTCTCGTTTTCTTGATTTTTATTAGTTCTAAAGCTTCACTAATATTTGTTAATGATTATTTAGTTGACCAAAATTGTTACGAGTCTATTTAACCCGCTTAAAGACACGTTTTCCCGGTTACCTCGAAAAACGCGCTTTAAAGTTCGTTAGTGTTTTTAATCCATTTTAAGGATCCATTTTCTTCGGGATTTGTTCCCTAATATTTATTTAGACTTAATTAAGCTTCTAAAATTATTTATTAGCCTAATTAATCACTGTTTCTAATTACGGGGTATTTCAATCTACCCCCCTTAAGAAACTTTGCCCTCAAAGTTGCTCAAGGTTAATGGTTTAGGTAATTCTACTCATAGGCAAACCAATTGCACTAATGTGTCTTACTACCACGTATGAGGTGTTCCCTTCATTCCACATTGCAAACATACACACTTCAAGCATCATACACAATGCACATACACAATCCAACATTTCCATACATACCATTCCACATTACGCAATACATCATTACCATTCACAATACACATTACACATACATCATCCAACATACAAATACATTCATACACTACACATTACACATACACACACATACCAAATTCACTTACACTACATGTGTCATACAAAGTTTATTACAATACCTACACACTAAGCAATGCTTACCCCGAAGCAATGCAAAAGCAAAAGGGCTCTACCCCCCTTAAAAGGGGTACGACCCATACCCGTATTGCTAAATACTAGACTATCTAGTCTATGAATAACTGCGGGTACTTAGCCTTCATGGCATCTTCCAGCTCCCATGTCGCTTCTTCGACATCATGGTTTGACCATAGGACCTTCACCATTCGTATAGACTTATGGCGAGTGTCTCTGGTCTTCCTATCGAGGATTCTCACTAGGGTTTCAACATATCTCATGTTTGGCTCAATGGATAAGTGCTCGGGCTCTGACACATGAGAAGGATCAGCAATATACTTCTTGAGTTGTGACACATGAAATACATCATGGACACACCCCAAGTCCTCAGGTAGTGCTAACCTGTAGGCTACGGATCCAACTCTTTCGGTGATAGTGTACGGCCCTACAAACTTTGGGCTCAGCTTGCCCTTCTGACCAAAACGGAAGACACCCTTCATAGGTGAAACTCGCAAGAACACTTGATCGCCCACGGCGAACTCAAGGTCGCGTCGTCTCACATCCGCATAGGATTTCTGTCTATCTTGGGCTGCCTTCATGTTAGCTCTAATCTGCTGCACTTCAGCTTGCACTTGCTCAAGATACTCCGGTCCTATTATGACCGCTTCACTTGACTCATCCCAACATAAGGGTGTACGGCAAGGTCTACCGTATAGAGCTTGGAAAGGCGACATCTTAATCGAGGCGTGATAACTATTATTATACGAGAACTCGATAAGATGAAGCTTATCTAACCAACTCCCCTGAAAGTCTAAGGCACATGCCCGAAGCATGTCCTCCAGTGTCTGGATGGTCCTTTCTGTCTGACCGTCGGTCTGAGGATGGAAGGCGGTACTCAACTTCAATTCTGTACCCAACGCTTCCCTTGTAGCTCTCCACTATCTCGAAAGACATCTGGTGTCGCGGTCAGATACTATAGTCTTAGGGACTCCGTGATGTCTGATAATCTCCTTGTCGAATAGCTCAGCTAGCTTTACTACCTTCCAGGTGTCCTTCATCGGTATGAATCTGGCAACCTTGGTAAGGCAATTAACTACTACCCAGATCATGTTGAGTCCTCCCCTGGCAGGTGGGAGTCCTACAACAAAATCCATGGAGATATCATGAAATTTCCACTCCGGAACTGGCATCGATTGTACCATTCCGCCCGGTCTACAATGTTCAAATTTCACCTTTTGGCATGTTAAGCATCTCAATACAAATTCCGTCACATCTGATTTCATTCCAGACCACCAGAAGTACCTTTTCATGTCTTTGTACATCTTGGAGGCTCCTGGATGGACTGACAATGTGGAACAGTGTGACTCTCGCAGGATGCGATCCCTTAGCTCAGCATTGCTTCGGGGGACGCATAGCCTGCCATTCAACCGAATCAAACCATCTTCATGTAGCTTGAAGTCATACTTCTTCTTCTCAAATGTACCATTCTCGATCTTGTGTCTGATTTCGGTTAGGTAAGGGTCGCTCAACTGAGCGTCTCGCACCTCGTCAACCAAGCTAGAAGAGGCGAGTAGCGAATGGAGCGAGTGTGCTCGACGGCTCAGGGCATCGGCTACAATGGTTGCCTTCCCTTCCTTGTACTGCAAGTTGATGTCATATTCTGAAAGAAATTCCATCCATCTTCTCTGTCTCAAATTCAGTTCTTTCTGTGTGAATACATACTGTAAGCTCTTATGGTCGGAGTAGATGGGGATGCTTACCCCATAGAGATAGTGTCGCCATATCTTCAAGGTGAAGACAATGGCTCCTAACTCTAAGTCGTGAGTCGGGTAATTCTCCTCATGCTTTTTCAGCTGGCGGGAGGCATAAGCAACAACCTTGCCATGCTGCATGAGTACGCATCCCATTCCTTTGCCTGATGCATCACAATATACCTCAAATCCCTCTGTGCCCTCTGGAAGAGTAAGGACGGGCGCTGAGGTCAAGGAGTCTTTTAGTTTCTGAAATGATAACTCGCACTTGTGTGTCCATACAAACGGTGCATCTTTCTTCATCAATGTAGTCATGGGCTTAGCGACTTTCGAGAAGTCCCTTACAAATCTCCGGTAGTAACCGGCTAGACCAAGAAAGCTCCTAATGTCGGTAACAGTCTTGGGTCTAGGCCATGATCGTACAGCTTCTATCTTAGAAGGGTCAACCGAGATACCTGCGCTCGAGATGACATGTCCAAGGAATGATACCTGATCAAGCCAAAACTCGCATTTGGAGAACTTCGCATACAGCTGGTTCTCACGCAGTGTCTCAAGCACTTTCCTCAAGTGGGTTTCATGTTCCTCTGCTGATTTGGAATATACAAGGATGTCGTCGATGAAGACCACAACCGAAGTGTCCAACTGCTCACTGAATAGTCGATTCATAAGATCCATGAATTTTGCCGGTGCGTTTGACAAACCGAATGGCATCACTGTGAACTCATAGTGGCCATATCTGGCACGGAATGCCGTTTTCTCAATGTCTTGTTCTTTGATTGCAATCTGATGATACCCAGAATGGAGGTCAATCTTGGAGAAGACTGATGCTCCTTTCAGCTGATCAAATAGGTCGTCGATGCGTGGAAATGGGTATTTATTCTTGACTGTGACCGCATTCAGCTCGCGGTAGTCAATACAAAGTCGAAGGCTACCGTCCTTCTTCTTCACAAAGAGGACCGGTGCTCCCCAGGGTGATACGCTCGGGCGTATAAACCCCTTGTCAAGAAGGTCTCTTAACTGCTCTTTTAGTTCGGTCATTTCTGCAGGTGCCATGCGGTACGGTGCCCTAGCAATGGGACCGGTACCTGGCAATAGATCAATTTCAAATTCCACTGCTCTCGGTGGTGGCATGTCGGGTAGCTCCTTAGGGAATACATCGGGATATTCGGATACAATGGGTACTTCATCACTGAACTCTGGATCTCGCTCCAGGTCTTGTACATAACATAGATACACCTCTTGGCCCTTCCTGAGCTCCCGGTACATAGCCATAGCAGATATGAGTGTGGTTGAAGGCTCTCTCGGTCTCTGGCGGTAAGATACAGTAACCCCAGAAGGACTCTTGAGCAGCAAACGATGCTCGGCGCAGAGGATTCTACCCTTGTGCCGCTCCAACCAATTCATTCCGATGATTAAGTCGAATCCCAATCCATTGAATTCAATGAAGGAAATGGGAAACGATTCGCCTTTGATTTGGATTGTGGCTGATTGATAATACTTGGTGCACTTGACTCGCTCCTTCGATGGGAGAGTAACCATGAAGTTCGGTAGCTCATCCGCATCTAGCTTCAACCTCTTCACAAAGGATGGTGATACGAAAGTGTGAGAGGCGCCGGAGTCGAATAACACATTGGCATCAATGCCATTTACTGGGAATGTTCCCGTTAAGATGGTGCCGCTTCTGCCGGCTTGTGCTTCGGTGAGGATGCTCAGGTTACCTTCGGTACCGAGTCCACAACCTATTGGATTCACAATTGGATAAGTATTGATGGTGGACACAAGTGGAATTAAATCAACACTGCTCTTTATTGATAAACCAACCATCATACATGCCGTGTCTCTAATACACGTTACTAATAGATTACATGATACTATGAATTTAATACTTTCTAAAGGTAAGGTTCAGGCGTCCTGGTTTCATGTGTGTGGCATTGATTATTGCTGGCGGTGCTGTATTCAGCTTGATCTTGTTGATCCCGTGATACAGCATCCTAGAGTTTCCACCCATGATTAGGACATCTCCTGATCTCAATACCAGTTTCTGTGCGAGGTCCACACGCTTCTGCTCGCTATACAGGAATACGGCGTCATCACCAATGGACCAAGACACTACGGGCACTCCTTGTTCAAGAGATTCCGTTGTCTCGTCCTTGTCTTGGTGTAACCCAAGTCATCCTTCTTTCTCATAGAAGTTGACGATACAGAGGTCCGCTTCAAGTGCGGGGATCGGTTCATGTTCGCATTGTCGCGCAAGTTCTACTGCTTGTGTGACGAGTGTCTGAAACTCTGGTGGTATTGTCTGTGGCGTCGCTCCATCATGTGCTCGTGTCTCCTGGTTTGTCTTGGTATAAGGATTCCAGTCCTTTCCCAAGCACATCATCTTCAGCTTCATCTTCGCTCCACCGGGGAATTCGGGTGTGTAAAATCCACCTTGACCCGTTCCTAGCTCGTTGCATCGTCGAATGATTGAGATTTGCGCTTCGGGTGTCGGGTAACAGATACTAAAGCTTCCTATGGTTACAAATTTCGTCTACGGTGAGTACTAGTTTCAAATACTTCTTTTCATGCTTAATACACACTTCATTTTATTTACTCATGCATTCACTCATACAGTTACTCCAATACTTAGACATGCTTCTCAAGGATTAAAGGTTGAGATTATTACCTGGGACAGATTTAGAACCGGACCCATCACGGTCTATCACGTGAAGGACAGGCTGCCTCTGAGGTGCACCCCTCGAAGGTCCCCGGGATCCCTGTCCCTGTGGTGCCTGCTGGGCTGGTGTATCACCAGGTGCAACCTCCTTGCCTTCCCTCTGCCTGTAGCTTTGATAGTTCCCCTTTGGCTTCCCATTCTCTGGGCATTTATTGGCTGTGTGACCGGGTTTTTGGCAGCTATAGCACTTGATGTCCCTCCCATAACAGTCCTTACCAGGATGGTCCTGGTTGCACTTTCTGCACACATAGGTGCGGCCATCGGAGAAGGTTTTGGCGGGACCGGAGCTAGAACCTGAGGTTAGAGGGTTAGCACATGTGTGCGTGGATATACTAGATACATTACTTATACGAATACAGATTGAATTAGGAATTTACCCTTAGGTGGATGTGATCTCAGTGGCTTTGCTGCCACCGGTGTAGAATATCCAAGCTGAAGAAGCTCAACTGGTTTGCCCTGCTCAGCATGGGCACTGCTCTCACCCTGGGATTTCTTTCGGGATTGCTGAAAGAAATTCCCTTTCTTCTTTTTCCAGCTCTTCCCCTGGTTCTGCTCCTCAGTATTGGTGTTTTTGTTGTTGGCCTTGCGCTTCAGTGCGGTTTCTTCATCCCTTAATTGGCAAGTGATTTCAACGCGAGAAGCCGCGTGATAACACTCCTGAAATCTCAGGTATTAGCCGGGATTCTCATTTAGGAAAGGATAAGGAAAGATTCAAGGAATTCAAGGAATTTAAGGAATTGAAATGATACTAAGGGTTAACCGATATTTACCTGAAGGGAGGTAAATCTGGTGTAGCCCATACCGTACCGAAGGTGATGGCTCAGACCGCCATAGAAGCGATCGACCAACACCTGGCCGGTGTATCCTAGATCAGGGAGGAGGCGGAGGTTGGAAGTGAAGGTGCGGTAGTACTCGTCGACGGACATCTTGTCTGTCATCTTCAAGGTGTCCAGCTCTAGCCTTTTCTTTGTTTTAACATGCTCGGGGTAGTATTTAGAACGGAGGATAGCGGCAAAGGACTCCCAATCAAAGGTGGGGTCGCTGACATACTCGTGTTTGACTAGTTTCCACCAATCCATAGCAGCATCCTTCAGATAGTAATGCCTCTCACTCGAACTCCAGCAACTTCGAGGGTCTCAAAACGCCAGTCTCCATCTCGAGATGTAGGCTTCTAGTTTTGCAGGATCGCTCTCGCCTCTCCTCTAAAGCAGAGGACGGAGATCGCCATAGCTTTTACCCAGTTACTTCTCTGGTGGAGGGGGAGGGATTGGCCCCCCGCTTGTTGTTTGTTGGTTCTGCTGGTTTTGTTGCATTGCTTGGATTACTTGGGTAGCATCTGTGCTACCGTGGCAGCGACGATCTCAGCTATCGTCTGCGTGCCCGTCCGTCATTGCCCCCTCCTCTAGGGCGACCTGGACCTCTTCCTGACATCTGAATATTTAACATTCACATTAGGCTCCGCAAGATAATGACTCAAAGGTCTTGGAATTTAAACAAGTATCGTCCCTAAGAACGTCAAGGGTTATCCGTTGTTAATAACGGTAGTTTCCTAGTAGGTTTCTAAATATCCGTCTTAAGACGGTTTGAAATCCTAACTCGGTAATCCCCTATGCTCGGTACTAAGGACATCAGAGCGTAACTACGCTCTCATACCACTTTTTGTAACACCCCAACCGCTAATCCTATGCTTACCGTCTAATCGTCCTGTTAATCCTACGAGTTCGCAGTGGAAATTTTACTACTTACTACTGCGGGTGGTACAACGCCGCTAACCGCCCATACGGCTAGCTAGGCTTACCTTACTTACAGTCACGGTCTGATGAACAAAATATACCGAGCTACTAATTTACTTACCAAAATATCATATGCCCAATGCTTACATCCTGGATCACCGAGTATTAAAGTATATTTGATTACATCATTTCTAAGTTCCAAAAGAATGAGCTTTCTACCGGCTACTCTATACCAATTCCCATTCTATCAAAATCCAAAAAGGTGTACCCCATGGTACACCGGCTATCCAAAAACTACAGCCATGTACTACTCAGTACACCCAATCATAATTCATCAATTACAATCCAAAAAGAGATAAAGAAATAGAGCTAAGTCCTCAGCATCTTCATCCTTCACGAGTACCTGCGTGTAGTAAAAATGGTGCCCCAAGGGCTCAACAAACGCTGCGTATAAAACTCCGCATATACCGCTGCTAGCTAGGGCACGCCGACTATTTGGCGTCCTAAACATGCAGTTCGTTATTTTCATACATACATGCTTTGCATCAACATACATGCTAATACATTCATTACACAATTCAAGCAACAATATAGTAGCACACATCTTACTTACCTTCACAAGGTTAGCCAATTATGCATCCGGGTTAATCGGAATGCTTTTACTCTTTTACTCATTACTTACTTTTTCTACTTACACTTACTTACTTTCATTTACTTTACTTACTCATTCTTACTTACTTATACTCAAGTTAAGTCGTCGGGACCTCCGGCCCTGGGGACTACGCCGTCCCACCTCCGGGATTTACTTGACTCACTAATCCGGGATGCTACCCACTTAAGGGATTTGGGCCGCGGACCAGTTTAAGAGTCAGGAATTGGAGCCAACCTCTCGTGACTCCGCATCCTCACGCGTGGCCGAAACTATATCGGACTTCTACTCATTCCAATTTAATTACCAATTTAAGTTAGGATGGTTAGCTTGTTAGGAATAAGTTAGAAGTCCAAACACATCACAATCGGTCAATACAATACATCATACATCCACACATTCATATTCATCCAAACATTCATGAATTATACAAACTAAAATTTAAGAGAATATTCACAACATACAACACTACATATTCACAAGTATGCATATTAACTCCGATTCGTGCATTATCTTATTGGTGATCAATTAGCACACAACACACAAATCAGAGTAACCAAGATAGCATACGGGGCATGAGGAATCCATACCGTTCACCGTGTTGTACGTGTTTCCAAACGTCCTTCGGTGTCACAAATCAAGTCCTATATATATACAATTGAATGATTAATATACCTATCATCAACTTAACTCCTACTTACTATGTCCTTATCTTCTTACACTTACACTTTACTTACTTATTTTTCATTACTTAAGTTTCATTTCTTACTTAACATTGGCCTACTTACATACATGTACATATATATATATGTAGGTATATACATATATATATATATATATTTAATTTAAATAATTTTTTTTTTGACCGGACCGGACTTACGACGACCTTGCAAGTCCGGTTCATTCCGGTAGCTCACACTACCGAAATTCTCTGGCCGACCGAACTTGCAAGTCGGTCGCAAGTTCGGTCCATTCCAGTAAGTTTTGGTTTCGAAATTCTGGAGTCGACCGACCTTGCATGTCCGGTTCCAAGGTCGGTCCATTCCAGTAAGTTTTGTTACAGGCGAATTTTAGCCCGACCGACCTTGCAAGTCCGGTCGCAAGGTCGGTCCATTCCAGTAGCTTACTCGACGGAAAATTTTTGAGCCGACCGACCTTGCAAGTCCGGTCGCAAGGTCGGTCCATTCCAGTAGGTTACAGGCGGGAGAATTTTCTATTCCGACCGAACTTGCAAGTCCGGTCACAAGTCCGATCGATTCCAGAAGCTTTCCCGTCTTTGTAAATTTGGGCTCGACCAAACTTGCAAGTCCGGTCGCAAGTTCGGTCCGGCCCAGTATTTGCATTTTTATTTCTGTTTTCAGTCCTCTCTTTTACCCATTACTTCCCATTGTCCTACACTTATTCCACATGTTATAACACTAATTAAACCTCTTAATACACCCTAGTTCGCTCCTTAATTCCTTACACAATTCTATACTAATTCACTCACATAATTTTCCAAGTTTGTTTTCAACACTCACCTAGCTTCTTCTCTAGTTGCATTATGCTACAGATTTTAACACTTACACTCCTCTTCTACATCTCCCTCTTCTATTAACAATTCCAACACTCTTAATGCATTTAGACTACATTATCTATCTCTCTCAACTTACCCTCTATCTTTCTCTAACAAAATCTGTTACAACCTACCTTATTCACCTAGTTTAAAATTCACTAAGTGCTCTAATCCTATATAAATTTCGCCATGGTCTCCCCTATATTTTTACACTCTCACCACATATTCTAGTTCACAATTCAATACTTATTTCACCTGTTTCAATAGACATCAATATACAAGCCTTCATACACAATTTCCAAATGCTATCCACTACTAAAAATTCCTGCACACTATATTCAATTCCCATTCCAATTGTGACAGTTTTAAAATGTCTTTTAAGGCTTCAAAATACTTATATTCTCTTATACATTACTCCAATGCACCACACTATTTTCATTACTAAATTCAAACCTTCTAAAATCTGTTACATACATGTATATACCAAGCTACACAAAAGAATGTAATTTACCTTGTTTCTCTTCTTCTTCTTGCTTCTTCTTCTTCCTTCTCTCTCTACCGGTTTTGTAAATCTCAATTCCTCTAACACTACAACCATTTATATATACATTTCAATACACCATTTTAATAATAAAACTAACCCTAACCATTATTCAAGCTCTAATGTAGGTTTTAGGGTTTAGAAATTATTTTACCTTCCAAGGCACAAGTGCTGTTTGGGATAGCTCAAGAACAAGACTTCTCACACTCCAAAAATGCCAAAAATCGGCTAGAATACAAGGGAGCAAGCAAGAGTTTAGCTCAGGTTTCGTTTTGCTTTTAAGGCTAGAAAAAGATGGAGTTTTGAGAATATTTTTACCTCAAAAGAACAAGGAGAAGGAGGGCCTTCTAATGGTGGTGTTGAAGCTCCAAATGGGACATACCCATAAAAACGAAAATTGTTATTTTCGAATTCTGGAAAGGTGGAAATGTAGCTCTTGATGAGAGGATTCCAATGGTGGTATTTTTATAATTTTGGAAGAGATTAAGGGGGGTTACAAGATGAGAGAAGTAGTATTTTTGTGTGTGGCTTCTCTTTTCTCCATGGAAATCGGCTGGAGGTAGAAGAAGAAAGAAAAGAGAGTGGGGAGGAGGGTTACATGCGTGAGAGAGGAGAGAGTAGGGAGGAGAGAGAGTGTAAAGTGAGAGTGGGGTAGTTTTATTATTTTTGTCTTTTGTACATAGAGAGAGTTGAGAGAGTGGGTGTGTGAGGGGGCAAAAATCGGACCACACACAACCCTTATGGGTTTTTAAAATTCTATTTACAATATTGGACACACTAGTTTGTGTTATTTATACTTCCACCCCACAACTTCCCGTTTTTGACAGTTTTTACTAATTTCTCGTTTTCTTGATTTTTATTAGTTCTAAAGCTTCACTAATATTTGTTAATGATTATTTAGTTGACCAAAATTGTTACGAGTCTATTTGACCCGCTTAAAGACACGTTTTCCCGGTTACCTTGAAAAACGCGCTTTAAGGTTCGTTAGTGTTTTTAATCCATTTTAAGGATCCGTTTTCTTCGGGATTTGTTCCCTAATATTTATTTAGACTTAATTAAGCTTCTAAAATTATTTATTAGCCTAATTAATCACTGTTTCTAATTACGGGGTATTTCACAAATAAGCACGCAAATCGGGGTAACCAGATTAGGATACAGGGCATGAAGAAATCATACCTTTCACCGTTGTAATTGTACCCCAACGTTCCTCCGGTGTTCACAAATCAAATCCTATTATATATACATACAGTGGAATGATTAATCTATCTATCCTTAACTTAACCCGATTACTCTTACGTTTACTAATCCATACTTACTAAGTCTTGCATTACAATACTTACATTTTATTTACTTACTCCTAATTACTTAACAATGGTTTACTTACCTATATATGCACATATGTATAGGTGGGTCTACATATACATACATACATATACTAACCATAATCTTATAGTTTTTTTTTTGTAAGTTTTGACCCGACCGAACTTGCGACCGACCTTGCAAGTTCGGTCCAAGTCAGTAGGCTACATCGGGTGAAAATTGAAACACCCCTGAACAACTAAAACACATAAATCATGAGTATGTGTGGTACGTTCAAATAAACCGGTCACATTAATATGACCATGGTATAACATATAACCAACGATACTAAGGGACGTACATATGTCCGTTAATATAAACAAGTCATAATGTAACAAACGTATTGGTGCTCAGCGATTCCGGACATTAATCAATACAATGGAGCAAAATAAATTTATTCACGTTAGGACATTTGTACACGAAATAAGTGTACCCCATTATGCAATCCGAAACATTTTCGTGTTTCATTGACACATAATAGTCGTACAAAATAATATAGGTACGAGAATGTAGTATAGGAAATATGCTACTAGATACAGATGTGTGTAAGTAACCTTATAACGCAAAGGCTTGCGCTTACCAACTTATGTCCCTTGATTCAAATATTAAACTAGTTACTTATACATTACTAATTCTATTATAAGACTAACAATAAACCAGCTCACTCAGGAGATGTCCCAAATTCCAACCGATCTGCCCAGGTACTACATAGATGCATCAAAACAGTCACTAATCTCTCCCACGGCATATCATGTTAATTTCGTCCCTGTTCGATCTGTTGCTTCGTGCCTCTTGTTTCACGTGAGTCTGTTGCCAAAAAAAATATAGACATGAAATCCTTTCTCTCTTTTCGAGGCATATGTTTTCCCTGCTTTTCATAAAACTCGTCCCTGCCTTCGCGTGTTGGTTTCTGATGGAGAGCCCCATTTAACCCTTTTGATTTCTCCCCATGCTCTGGTCTAGTCGCTGTCTCCTCCCGATTGAGATCTGCCTCTCTAATCTCTCCATTGCTCCATTCCTGCGCAAGTTCCCAAGTTCCTGGCGCATGGTGAGACTGTCCTCTCCCCAATGTTACTCTCTGAATGCTCCTTGCGTACTCGGAAACAGATGCACCAGTATTGCCATACATTCCTTACCTACCAACCAGAAACTGAAGCTCATCTCGCTACCCATTGTGCATGCCCGGAAGCGATGTCTCAGTTTCTAAAATCTGGGAGGAATTGCCATGAGACAGCAAGGTATACCGGGTACTAACTCCTCTCAGTCTCCCGTAAATCCGAAATTCCTTGGCGATTTATTTTTCCTCTACATCTCCATCATAGCTTAAGCCTTGTATTTTTCATCGTGCATGTCGGGAAGTGAACGTTTCAGCTCCTGGAAATCTGAAGGTAATGGACTTCAGACATTAAGATGTGTCGAAGGTTTGCAAGGTAAACCCACGCCATCCCCCTGGAGATACTGGCGCAAGGTCTTTGAACAGAAATTCTTTCCTAAATCGCTCGAAGGTAAGAGCTGGTAAAACCAAAAAAAAACTTGGCGGGTTAATTCCTCTTCTATACTCTGTTCGGATGTTCGTGAGTTGTGTGTTGACACTCCTTCCTGTCTAACCATTTGCATGCATAAATCACTCTTGGAGACCGACGTGAGGGTGTACAAAAAAAAAAACATCCAGGACCTGGTCCCAAACCGTCCTGAGTATGGATCTGAGGTGAGACCTCAAACCGTCACACTTCCTTGCCTTAATTCTCTTCTGGGTTGGAGCCACCAAAGATGTGATCTAACTCTAGCCTCTCCTTCATTTTCTGCTTGAATGTTCTATCAAGTGCTCCAGTAATTGTACGGGTGCGAGAGCAATAATCTGTTCAAAACGTCTCAAGAAAACTAGCCCACGTCCTTTAGAGATCTTCCCAAGCACATGGCCAGCGAAATGTACCAGAACCAGTTCGTCAATCGAAACAGGGATGAAATCCAAGGACACCCTACTGAGTAAGGTTGTATTCTAAACTCCTACGCTAAACCCGAGTTCGATCTTGTATTAGAATTCTGGTTGAATGTGTTCTGACAAATCTGGTTATGTTGGTCTGCACGGTTTAGCAAAATCGGTGTACTATGCTAAGAACTGATTTGTGTGTGGGGAGCGGTATGTGTGCTGGAAAATTGTTTAGGGTGCTGGTCAAGGAAAAAGATAAGGTTAAGTGACAAAAAAAAAACATGCCTAGAGGGTCTAGGGTGTATGTGTGAATATCAGGTTAAGAGAGTACTAGCAACACACCACAGAAAACCACAAATAACTCTAACTGGAAAACCTTGAGGTTGATATCGAAACATTGCTTAAGCCCATAACCGAATCTGCACACAGATTGAAGGATTTATAAAATTGTTTAGTGCCTAGAAAGTGAGATTAAAGGAGAAGATAACAGTAGAGGAATGCAAGAGTTGGACTTCAGTTTCTGAAATTCTTAATGTCAGTATTAATATGTTGCAGTAGGAATAACTGTATTGGCTTGGGTTTGTTTTGAGGAGGAAAACCAATCTGAACAAACAAAAGAAAAACTGAAAAGAGATATCAACTTCATTCCCACGTTCTGCCCAGTTTACTAACCCCAGTGTTAAGATCTCTCAGTAGCTGTAACAGTTTGTTTTCGGTCTGTTTCAGGATTTAAAACCTGATAACACACCTAGCTAAGTAGGAATAAACCGTGGGAAGTTGGAGGAAATGTGTAACACATTATACAGAAGAGGAAAATAACAGTAAAACCCAACCAGTGAATGAAGCAGAAAGTAAAAAAAAAAAAACACATATCAGTTCACGATCTCAATTTTCTACAGACTTTTCCTGCTCCTGTTTATGAAATGCATTAGTGTTTTAACAGGGTTGTCTAAGAGCAATAATATCTATTTCACACTTAAGTCAGATGGGGAAACCAGGGTCAGACTTAAAGAACAGAAAGAATTAACTAAGTAGTAAGCAGCAAAGTGATCGATTTGTTGGAGCTGAAATCTTGTGTTTTTCGGTGTGTCAAAATAATTTGTGTGAGGTTCTAGACAATCTTGGACTGATATGTTATGGGGAAAACTTGTTGATTAACCTAGATAATAATATCAGTAAAGGACTAGCAGGAAACGGATTAGAAAAAAAATGTAGACAAAGGCTAAGGACTTGTGTGACAGATCTGGTTAAATGATTACCAAAAAAAAACTGCATCTTGTATGCCAGATTGAAAGCTCGTTGTCAGCTTTGTATAAAGCCTAATATTTCTATTGCTGTAACGTGAACTATTCAACAGTTCCAGCAACTAAACTATGTCATTGTGTCTCTATTATTGCTGCTGTAAACATCCCCTACTTCTGCAATCTATCAACTCCAGCATTATGTTTAATGTTTCAGAGATTAGGCTGATATAATGTGCATTAGTAGTTTGGTATAGAGCTTGATTTTTCTACTGCTTATACTCGAGCTATTCAACAGTTTTCAGCAACTAAACGATGCCCTTTTTGCCTCTATTCTTGCTGCTGTAAGTGGCTCATGCTTCTGCAATTTATCAGCCCCTGCATTACGTTTAATGCTTCAATTCTTAACACTAACAAAAGCCACAATGTGTGCGTAATCGAATCTGTTTGGAGTAGTTTCTTTTTTTTATTCGTTTGAAGGTTGCTAGTGAGCTTGACACTGACTAAGTTTAACATCAGGTGTTACTGTTAAACAATGACCAAGTGTCAACAACTTATAACTTCTGAAACCTGCTGTTTATTGCTCCTAGCGCATCAGCTGAACATGCTATGCTCCTTTCTGATTTCTATTCTGCATATCTGTAACATAAATCACTAGGACTACATCTCATAAACCAGACTAGAGATAGGTTGAAAATACTGCTGTAGCACTCTTCTTGTCGGTGCAATCTCTGCCACACAAAACAACTACACTATTGCCTCTCTCGCACCAGATTTGGAAGGAGCTGGTAACAACTTTATTTTCCTTTCATTCTGCTTCAGTTCTTGCTGGTGAACAAGGGAGTACATGTTCATCACTCACCTTGTTTCAGTTTTTCTCTCTCTTCAATCGTTGGTGCCATTCCTGGAGCAACAAGTTTCTTGCTGCTGTATTATAACAATGGAAATGTTTTATTACTGTTGCTGTAAAGTGAGCCAATTATAAGCATTTTCTGCTGCTGTCACAAAATCTGCTGCACTTTATTGAAGCAAACAGCAAGCATTATAAGAATGCATCTCCATCTAAACCACATATATAGGCTACTGTTTCTGTTGTCTTTTCTTTTCTTCATATCAGCACCAAAATAAACCTTCTTCTGATGTGCACAAGGGTGAGATAGTTGAAACCAGATGTGGTCAATCGAAACAGATTTTGAGTTGCTTAAGTACCAACAAAACAGCACAATAATCCTATAATTCCTGCACTATAATCCTGCAGCTTCTGCACTATAACAGCACCTAAATTCATAAACTTCTGCACCATAGCAGCACAAACTTAATTACAAATAAGTGCATTAAATGACTGATTCATTGAGAATCGAATGATGCTCAAATTCAACTGAGATTTTAGTCGTGTTCAAGCTATTGTTCATGCTGCTGTTCGCGAATGGTTTCTCAGATTTCTAGCATTCTTTAGACGTTAATTATGATTGGGATTATCTACATGATTGAGTCCCATTTTGCTGCTGTCTATAACACTTATTACAGCGGTTATTTGGTCAAGTTTAAGCTTCACAAATGTTCCTTTTACCTCAGTTATAAAGGCATAATGATTGGTTGAGCTTGGAAAAAAAAAGGGGGGCACTTATGAATAAACTGTTAAATTGAGGTAGTACACTATGAGTGAGTATGAGTATTTAAGAGAAAACCTAAGATTAATACTTGGAAAGTTGCTAAGGGCTAATATGAGTTGAACATTCAAAAGTTCACCTAGGGAATAACACCCGGTATAAACGAGATAAACTAGAAAAATGTCGTCACATGAAATCATGAACTGACACGTTATTTTTAATCAACGTTAGGGCTGTAATGAACGCCAACCGGGGATGCCGTCTGTGAGACAACTCTTGCTTCTGAATAAGGTATGGACATGTGTGGTTCGTATGTTGCCGTGTTACACGGCTTGTTTGCTTTGTGTGCTGTGTGCTTGTGTGAAAATGACATAAGATCAAAGCATGAAATTGGATTGCTTGTTTATCATGTTGTATGATTTCTATATCATTGTTGAATATATCATTGCGCGCACACAGTAGTTTAGTCCCTTTCGCGTTATGGAACTTTGAGATGAGACTCAACGAACTATGTAAACAAAGAAACTACATAAAGGGAAAACTATACGAGAACTACTACGAATTATGAAAATAAAGAAAACGCTATAAGGGGAACTCCTCTCTAAACCATTGAGGACTACCATGACACCCACTATGGTGTCTATGCTTTAATGATAATGAAGAGCAAGTCTCCTTTGGTGAGACATGACGAACCACGTAGACAAAACAAAAGAACTATACAAAGAGACAACTCCTCTCTAACTTTAGAGGACCGCTAATGACACCCACTATGGTGTCGAGATTATAATGATAATGAAACGAAAAGTATCAACTGTGAAACATGAGAATAACCCGGGAAGACGACATCTCGGGCCGCGCGGTATGGAATATTCGGGAGTTGGTATCTGCATCAGATCCTTCGCCCTTCTGTGTGGAGCACATCCTGGAGTCTAGAGGCGACTCCGCTTTCTCGACGCATGACGTCGGGAATGGGGGAGTGACAAATTGGGGGAGCTTATCCTGGAGTCAAGAGGCGACTCCGCTTTCTCGGCGCATGACGCCGGGAATGAGGGATTAGCTATGGAGGCGACGACCTCCAACGTGCGGTGATAAAAGAATTCACAAATAATCCTTAAAGAAACAAGGAACGAATAGCACCTACATAATAAAAGCTCGGGATCTAATCTATATCCCCTGACTTGGTGCCAGAGAATAGAGGAAAACATGTGTAACGAAACCAAGCAAATAAGAAAATTCACAAGTGTGATCATTTAAGTAACAAGGAATGAATAGCACCTATATTATAAAGTCTCGGGATCTAACCTACATCCCCCGGACTCGGTGCAAGAGAAGAAAGGAAAACATATGTAATGAGAACAAGATAACAATACGCAATCTCTTGAATGATCCCATAGCGAGGATTGACGGTATAATGTACCTACGCACACGTCCTATAATTACTTGACTGTTGTTGCTACACTAGCAGCTTATTATGCTGGACTGCGTGTTTGACATTGTTATGCTACTGGCAAGTTGTGCTTGGTTGCTTATTGATATTGCTGTGTTACCTGCAAGATGTGCTTGGTTGCTTGCTGATATTGCTATGCTACCGATGAGTGTGTATGATATCATGATGTACTGATGTGTACTTTACTGCTTTATCATAGCATGTAAAATGGACTTAATAATATTCGACCAATTAGTCGTGTGGCCCGGTAACATGCGGGCTTCACACGTTCATACTCAGCGTAGTTTGCTGAGTCCTTTACACCCAATTTTTTTCAGGTCTTGTGCCAGACAATAACGGAGAGTAGGCAAGGGTGACTATCATAGGGGTAGTCCACATGGCAAGACTTTAAGTAGTATGCTTTCTTATGTATGAGTTATGTTGTTTAAGTTGTTAACTAAACTGTAGAAGCTCGGTACTTGAGTTGTACTTTATATTGTATTTGGATTTCGTTAAGTTGGACTTCCAGTCATTCAGACCGTAACTTGGAGTTGGTAATGGGGACTGTCAACCACGTGGGTGGTTGGCGTCTGTAGCACCCGAATAGAGTAGGAACCGCTGCGTAGACATCTCGTATTACCGTTAGGCGCGTCGTAGACTTCTCCCGCTAACTTAGGCGCGTCGTATTATTGTTGGTCGTGATTCGGGGGTGTTACAGAAAGTGGTGTCAGAGCGTAGTTGTGCTCTGATGACTGGAACAGTGGAGTACCGAGTATAGGAAAACCTAAATTTGAGAAACGGGATTACGGGTTAGTTTGTGAGGCTCGTTAGTTAGGGTCCATTTCAGTCCGTAGGAAAACGCTGGAGAGGTAGAAAGCCTCCTCACACTCGGGAAAACCCGATCTGGCATTTACTTAAACGGCATATAATCAATCCGGTAAGGAAAACCGAAGTATACAATAGCCTCAAACCTCGAAGTTCGAACTGGAGCGTAAAAAAAAATATATAAAGAAATAAATGAAGCTTGGCTAACCAATCAATTCAGATAAAATGGTTAATTATGGATAGATAATTATTCAATCCATATACTTAGGGGAAAAAAAAATGCCAGTGAACCTCCCCTAAAATAACGAAATAAAGGAACATAATCAGAAAAAATTCATTAATTAAATGAAGTTGGTACAAATCATGGCAATTGATAAAACATAACACAATACTATACATAAAAAATCTAGGAATTCAATAAATTCCCTGCTCCTTCTCACGTCCCTCTTCACCCTCTACATTACTAGAGAAACACAATACCACCTCCTTCATTCCCTTCTCCTTCGAGATGTTTTATCAAATCATAAATACCAATGTACATACATACATACCAGAAGAGACAAGATACCAGTAAAACCCAAGGAGTAAATAGGGTTCAATTAAAGAAGGCCATGGTTAGTAAATCAACCATACGTAACCCGAGTTAACAATACAACTTAACAACCGAAAATAAATATTGGTGGACCAAGAAGGCAAAAAGCTAGACTACTTCAAATAAGAGGAACACACAACGAATAATAATGAGGAAGTAACAGAGGGGTTACAAGACCCAGGAAAGATCAAGATAGAAGCAAAATAAAGGAATTAAAATTTATAAAAATAAATCAGATCGAAGTGAGACTAATCAGTCCAACAAGAAAAAAATCAGTCAAAAATTTATGAGGTATAACATTGTATAACACCAGAAGTTATGAGACCACGTGTACAAGTAAAAGAACGGGTATATATACATATGGTATGAGGATTGGAATGAAAAGAACTAATAATACCAGGAGGATATAAAGGCAATCATAGGTAGCTATACATTAAGAGTATTATTGTAATATAAAACCGGTCTGAACATTACAACACACATAAATATATATTATAGATACGTGAATGAAAGAATATACATACGCATACACCTAAATGTAAATATAGTGGAGAATTTAAACCATTGATCTAAAGATTTAAGGTTTTTGATACTAGTCCATGAATTAATTGTCAGATGACTAGGAACGAGTGGGATAAAAATTGAAATTGGTTAAATTGATTGGTTGTTTAAATTGGACGTGCAAGGCTGAACTTGACCCTGGCCAGGTCAAGTGACACCGAGCACAAATTGGGGGGAAAGAGTAGCCCAACACTTACGCTGATCACGTCAGTGTTGGAGGATTCTTGAAACCTCCTACAAGTGGACACATAAACTATAAATAGATGGGAAAATTTATAAGTCAAGATTAGAAAAGTATGAAAGATGTGATATCAATATTAGATAATACGAGCGTGTAAAATACATTGATACATGATTCAAAACTTGGAGGGTAAACACATGGGTTTACAAATATGTGAAGTCTCGAAATGGTGTGATGTTACTAATGACCCAATAGTTAATACATGGAATATATATATTATACCGAAATCAAATGCAATGTGTAACCGGTACTAGGCCCCGAGACGAAGACGAGCTAGTGAGTAAGCTGTCGCTTGATACAATAAAAGGAATAATGACAACGGTAGGGAAACTAAACACCCTAGGTTACGTGGTATGCAAAAAAAAAAAAACTTATAACATGTACCATTAAGGTCAACCGGCAATGTCAAAGCCATAGTTTGGCTGAAAAATGAAGGTTACTTGAAGACGAAGAAAAGCTTAATTGGCTGTACACGTTAAGGTATAAAATAAACAACAATACTAAAATAAGTAACAACGGCACATTCGCAACACAAAGAATACTAAGCTCTAAGTATTCACTACAGAGAGTACACGAATATAAACCTAAAGGTCAACCAAAGGAAACAATACCGACGCTTAAAAGCGCACTAAACACGTGAACATCTGACCGCCAAAGAAAATGGTTAGACAAATCACAACCCGTCGGGTCCATGTATGAATTAAAATACCCCACGGCAGTCAAGAGGCCTTTACCCCTAAGTGATAAATACACAAATAAGCCATGCACCATCTTGGAGGCATAGAAATGGTAAACTAAACCCAAGGGTAATCAGAGTCGCACAGCAGAAGCTGGTGGACCGTATCTCCATTTTCCTGTTGAATTACAAGTGACATATCAGCCAATACCTTAACCCTAGAGTGGCTAAACCCGAATCCGTTATAGATCGGTATGGAAACCGATAAGAATTGTTTGAGACTACCCTTTAACATGATCAAGGAAATTGATAGGATCATAAGGTGAACTAATAGCATAGAAACTAGAATGCCCCATAAGAAGTTGAAGTAAACATCTTGAACCGAGGTTCAAGGATGATACAAAAGGGATTACGTGGGCGTAATCCATTTTTAAGGGGGGTAGGCGTGTTGCGTTTTTACTTATTGTTGCTCGCATGTGGTGTTGTTTTGGATGCTACGTGTGTGAACTGTGTGTGGATTGGTCTGAATGCATTGTGGTTATGAATGAATGACTTATGCTTCTGATTGCTTATGAGTACAGTATATGAGTGATACGGGTACATCGAAATATTATTGATAACTGGGTGAAGCCATAGATGTGGCGTAGTGCTTATAAGCACAAAGGTTGAAATAAAACTGTGGAATTGCGGGACATGATGCCTTGGTTAGAGAGAACGAATTTGAAACTTGATCTTTTCACTATATGTATCCCTACAGCCACACGTTGGTTGTGTGCATGAGATTGTTATGTGTATGTATGTACGCTCGGTTATGAATGAATGTGTGTACTGTGGTTTACACCTCAGATTGTTATATGTACATTGCTAGTATCTTGTACTACTATGAAAACTTGTGAGAAGCCATTAATGTGGCATAGTGCTTTTGAACACACTTGGGTAGTGAGAATTATGAAATGTGAGACTTGATCCCTAGGATTAACAAGAATGGGAAAACACCAGTTAGGAAGTAAGACTTCGGGACGAAGTCTCTTTTAAGGGGGGTAAGTTGAAACACCCCTGAACAACTAAAACACATAAATCATGAGTATGTGTGGTACGTTCAAATAAACCGGTCACATTAATATGACCATGGTATAACATATAACCAACGATACTAAGGGACGTACATATGTCCGTTAATATAAACAAGTCATAATGTAACAAACGTATTGGTGCTCAGCGATTCCGGACATTAATCAATACAATGGAGCAAAATAAATTTATTCACGTTAGGACATTTGTACACGAAATAAGTGTACCCCATTATGCAATCCGAAACATTTTCGTGTTTCATTGACACATAATAGTCGTACAAAATAATATAGGTACGAGAATGTAGTATAGGAAATATGCTACTAGATACAGATGTGTGTAAGTAACCTTATAACGCAAAGGCTTGCGCTTACCAACTTATGTCCCTTGATTCAAATATTAAACTAGTTACTTATACATTACTAATTCTATTATAAGACTAACAATAAACCAGCTCACTCAGGAGATGTCCCAAATTCCAACCGATCTGCCCAGGTACTACATAGATGCATCAAAACAGTCACTAATCTCTCCCACGGCATATCATGTTAATTTCGTCCCTGTTCGATCTGTTGCTTCGTGCCTCTTGTTTCACGTGAGTCTGTTGCCAAAAAAAATATAGACATGAAATCCTTTCTCTCTTTTCGAGGCATATGTTTTCCCTGCTTTTCATAAAACTCGTCCCTGCCTTCGCGTGTTGGTTTCTGATGGAGAGCCCCATTTAACCCTTTTGATTTCTCCCCATGCTCTGGTCTAGTCGCTGTCTCCTCCCGATTGAGATCTGCCTCTCTAATCTCTCCATTGCTCCATTCCTGCGCAAGTTCCCAAGTTCCTGGCGCATGGTGAGACTGTCCTCTCCCCAATGTTACTCTCTGAATGCTCCTTGCGTACTCGGAAACAGATGCACCAGTATTGCCATACATTCCTTACCTACCAACCAGAAACTGAAGCTCATCTCGCTACCCATTGTGCATGCCCGGAAGCGATGTCTCAGTTTCTAAAATCTGGGAGGAATTGCCATGAGACAGCAAGGTATACCGGGTACTAACTCCTCTCAGTCTCCCGTAAATCCGAAATTCCTTGGCGATTTATTTTTCCTCTACATCTCCATCATAGCTTAAGCCTTGTATTTTTCATCGTGCATGTCGGGAAGTGAACGTTTCAGCTCCTGGAAATCTGAAGGTAATGGACTTCAGACATTAAGATGTGTCGAAGGTTTGCAAGGTAAACCCACGCCATCCCCCTGGAGATACTGGCGCAAGGTCTTTGAACAGAAATTCTTTCCTAAATCGCTCGAAGGTAAGAGCTGGTAAAACCAAAAAAAAACTTGGCGGGTTAATTCCTCTTCTATACTCTGTTCGGATGTTCGTGAGTTGTGTGTTGACACTCCTTCCTGTCTAACCATTTGCATGCATAAATCACTCTTGGAGACCGACGTGAGGGTGTACAAAAAAAAAAACATCCAGGACCTGGTCCCAAACCGTCCTGAGTATGGATCTGAGGTGAGACCTCAAACCGTCACACTTCCTTGCCTTAATTCTCTTCTGGGTTGGAGCCACCAAAGATGTGATCTAACTCTAGCCTCTCCTTCATTTTCTGCTTGAATGTTCTATCAAGTGCTCCAGTAATTGTACGGGTGCGAGAGCAATAATCTGTTCAAAACGTCTCAAGAAAACTAGCCCACGTCCTTTAGAGATCTTCCCAAGCACATGGCCAGCGAAATGTACCAGAACCAGTTCGTCAATCGAAACAGGGATGAAATCCAAGGACACCCTACTGAGTAAGGTTGTATTCTAAACTCCTACGCTAAACCCGAGTTCGATCTTGTATTAGAATTCTGGTTGAATGTGTTCTGACAAATCTGGTTATGTTGGTCTGCACGGTTTAGCAAAATCGGTGTACTATGCTAAGAACTGATTTGTGTGTGGGGAGCGGTATGTGTGCTGGAAAATTGTTTAGGGTGCTGGTCAAGGAAAAAGATAAGGTTAAGTGACAAAAAAAAAACATGCCTAGAGGGTCTAGGGTGTATGTGTGAATATCAGGTTAAGAGAGTACTAGCAACACACCACAGAAAACCACAAATAACTCTAACTGGAAAACCTTGAGGTTGATATCGAAACATTGCTTAAGCCCATAACCGAATCTGCACACAGATTGAAGGATTTATAAAATTGTTTAGTGCCTAGAAAGTGAGATTAAAGGAGAAGATAACAGTAGAGGAATGCAAGAGTTGGACTTCAGTTTCTGAAATTCTTAATGTCAGTATTAATATGTTGCAGTAGGAATAACTGTATTGGCTTGGGTTTGTTTTGAGGAGGAAAACCAATCTGAACAAACAAAAGAAAATGAAAAGAGATATCAACTTCATTCCCACGTTCTGCCCAGTTTACTAACCCCAGTGTTAAGATCTCTCAGTAGCTGTAACAGTTTGTTTTCGGTCTGTTTCAGGATTTAAAACCTGATAACACACCTAGCTAAGTAGGAATAAACCGTGGGAAGTTGGAGGAAATGTGTAACACATTATACAGAAGAGGAAAATAACAGTAAAACCCAACCAGTGAATGAAGCAGAAAGTAAAAAAAAAAAAAACACATATCAGTTCACGATCTCAATTTTCTACAGACTTTTCCTGCTCCTGTTTATGAAATGCATTAGTGTTTTAACAGGGTTGTCTAAGAGCAATAATATCTATTTCACACTTAAGTCAGATGGGGAAACCAGGGTCAGACTTAAAGAACAGAAAGAATTAACTAAGTAGTAAGCAGCAAAGTGATCGATTTGTTGGAGCTGAAATCTTGTGTTTTTCGGTGTGTCAAAATAATTTGTGTGAGGTTCTAGACAATCTTGGACTGATATGTTATGGGGAAAACTTGTTGATTAACCTAGATAATAATATCAGTAAAGGACTAGCAGGAAACGGATTAGAAAAAAAATGTAGACAAAGGCTAAGGACTTGTGTGACAGATCTGGTTAAATGATTACCAAAAAAAAACTGCATCTTGTATGCCAGATTGAAAGCTCGTTGTCAGCTTTGTATAAAGCCTAATATTTCTATTGCTGTAACGTGAACTATTCAACAGTTCCAGCAACTAAACTATGTCATTGTGTCTCTATTATTGCTGCTGTAAACATCCCCTACTTCTGCAATCTATCAACTCCAGCATTATGTTTAATGTTTCAGAGATTAGGCTGATATAATGTGCATTAGTAGTTTGGTATAGAGCTTGATTTTTCTACTGCTTATACTCGAGCTATTCAACAGTTTTCAGCAACTAAACGATGCCCTTTTTGCCTCTATTCTTGCTGCTGTAAGTGGCTCATGCTTCTGCAATTTATCAGCCCCTGCATTACGTTTAATGCTTCAATTCTTAACACTAACAAAAGCCACAATGTGTGCGTAATCGAATCTGTTTGGAGTAGTTTCTTTTTTTTATTCGTTTGAAGGTTGCTAGTGAGCTTGACACTGACTAAGTTTAACATCAGGTGTTACTGTTAAACAATGACCAAGTGTCAACAACTTATAACTTCTGAAACCTGCTGTTTATTGCTCCTAGCGCATCAGCTGAACATGCTATGCTCCTTTCTGATTTCTATTCTGCATATCTGTAACATAAATCACTAGGACTACATCTCATAAACCAGACTAGAGATAGGTTGAAAATACTGCTGTAGCACTCTTCTTGTCGGTGCAATCTCTGCCACACAAAACAACTACACTATTGCCTCTCTCGCACCAGATTTGGAAGGAGCTGGTAACAACTTTATTTTCCTTTCATTCTGCTTCAGTTCTTGCTGGTGAACAAGGGAGTACATGTTCATCACTCACCTTGTTTCAGTTTTTTCTCTCTTCAATCGTTGGTGCCATTCCTGGATCAACAAGTTTCTTGCTGCTGTATTATAACAATGGAAATGTTTTATTACTGTTGCTGTAAAGTGAGCCAATTATAAGCATTTTCTGCTGCTGTCACAAAATCTGCTGCACTTTATTGAAGCAAACAGCAAGCATTATAAGAATGCCTCTCCATCTAAACCACATATATAGGCTATTGTTTCTGTTGTCTTTTCTTTTCTTCATATCAGCACCAAAATAAACCTTCTTCTGATGTGCACAAGGGTGAGATAGTTGAAACCAGATGTGGTCAATCGAAACAGATTTTGAGTTGCTTAAGTACCAACAAACAGCACAATAATCCTATAATTCCTGCACTATAATCCTGCAGCTTCTGCACTATAACAGCACCTAAATTCATAAACTTCTGCACCATAGCAGCACAAACTTAATTACAAATAAGTGCATTAAATGACTGATTCATTGAGAATCGAATGATGCTCAAATTCAACTGAGATTTTAGTCGTGTTCAAGCTATTGTTCATGCTGCTGTTCGCGAATGGTTTCTCAGATTTCTAGCATTCTTTAGACGTTAATTATGATTGGGATTATCTACATGATTGAGTCCCATTTTGCTGCTGTCTATAACACTTATTACAGCGGTTATTTGGTCAAGTTTAAGCTTCACAAATGTTCCTTTTACCTCAGTTATAAAGGCATAATGATTGGTTGAGCTTGGAAAAAAAAAGGGGGGGCACTTATGAATAAACTGTTAAATTGAGGTAGTACACTATGAGTGAGTATGAGTATTTAAGAGAAAACCTAAGATTAATACTTGGAAAGTTGCTAAGGGCTAATATGAGTTGAACATTCAAAAGTTCACCTAGGGAATAACACCCGGTATAAACGAGATAAACTAGAAAAATGTCGTCACATGAAATCATGAACTGACACGTTATTTTTAATCAACGTTAGGGCTGTAATGAACGCCAACCGGGGATCCCGTCTGTGAGACAACTCTTGCTTCTGAATAAGGTATGGACATGTGTGGTTCGTATGTTGCCGTGTTACACGGCTTGTTTGCTTTGTGTGCTGTGTTGCTTTGTGAAAATGACATAAGATCAAAGCATGAAATTGGATTGCTTGTTTCATGTTGTATGATTTCTATATCATTGTTGAATATATCATTGCGCGCACACAGTAGTTTAGTCCCTTTCGCGTTATGGAACTTTGAGATGAGACTCAACGAACTATGTAAACAAAGAAACTACATAAAGGGAAAACTATACGAGAACTACTACGAATTATGAAAATAAAGAAAACGCTATAAGGGGAACTCCTCTCTAAACCATTGAGGACTACCATGACACCCACTATGGTGTCTATGCTTTAATGATAATGAAGAGCAAGTCTCCTTTGGTGAGACATGACGAACCACGTAGACAAAACAAAAAACTATACAAAGAGACAACTCCTCTCTAACTTTAGAGGACCGCTAATGACACCCACTATGGTGTCGAGATTATAATGATAATGAAACGAAAAGTATCAACTGTGAAACATGAGAATAACCCGGGAAGACGACATCTCGGGCCGCGCGGTATGGAATATTCGGGAGTTGGTATCTGCATCAGATCCTTCGCCCTTCTGTGTGGAGCACATCCTGGAGTCTAGAGGCGACTCCGCTTTCTCGACGCATGACGTCGGGAATGGGGGAGTGACAAATTGGGGGAGCTTATCCTGGAGTCAAGAGGCGACTCCGCTTTCTCGGCGCATGACGCCGGGAATGAGGGATTAGCTATGGAGGCGACGACCTCCAACGTGCGGTGATAAAAGAATTCACAAATAATCCTTAAAGAAACAAGGAACGAATAGCACCTACATAATAAAAGCTCGGGATCTAATCTATATCCCCTGACTTGGTGCCAGAGAATAGAGGAAAACATGTGTAACGAAACCAAGCAAATAAGAAAATTCACAAATGTGATCATTTAAGTAACAAGGAATGAATAGCACCTATATTATAAAGTCTCGGGATCTAACCTACATCCCCCGGACTCGGTGCAAGAGAAGAAAGGAAAACATATGTAATGAAAACAAGATAACAATACGCAATCTCTTGAATGATCCCATAGCGAGGATTGACGGTATAATGTACCTACGCACACGTCCTATAATTACTTGACTGTTGTTGCTACACTAGCAGCTTATTATGCTGGACTGCGTGTTTGACATTGTTATGCTACTGGCAAGTTGTGCTTGGTTGCTTATTGATATTGCTGTGTTACTTGCAAGATGTGCTTGGTTGCTTGCTGATATTGCTATGCTACCGATGAGTGTGTATGATATCATGTACTGATGTGTACTTTACTGCTTTATCATAGCATGTAAAATGGACTTAATAATATTCGACCAATTAGTCGTGTGGCCCGGTAACATGCGGGCTTCACACGTTCATACTCAGCGTAGTTTGCTGAGTCCTTTACACCCAATTTTTTTCAGGTCTTGTGCCAGACAATAACGGAGAGTAGGCAAGGGTGACTATCATAGGGGTAGTCCACATGGCAAGACTTTAAGTAGTATGCTTTCTTATGTATGAGTTATGTTGTTTAAGTTGTTAACTAAACTGTAGAAGCTCGGTACTTGAGTTGTACTTTATATTGTATTTGGATTTCGTTAAGTTGGACTTCCAGTCATTCAGACCGTAACTTGGAGTTGGTAATGGGGGTCAACCACGTGGGTGGTTGGCGTCTGTAGCACCCGAATAGAGTAGAACCGCTGCGTAGACTCTCGTATTAACTTAGGCGCGTCGTTTAACTTGTTGGTTGTGATTCGGGGGTGTTACAGAAAGTGGTATCAGAGCGTAGTTGCGCTCTGATGACTGGAACAGAGGAGTACCGAGTATAGGAAAACCTAAATTTGAGAAACGGGATTACGGGTTAGTTTGTGAGGCTCGTTAGTTAGGGTCCATTTCAGTCCGTAGGAAAACGCTGGAGAGGTAGAAAGCCTCCTCACATCGGGAAAACCCGATCTGGCATTTACTTAAACGGCATATAATAAATCCGGTAAGGAAAACCGAAGTATACAATAGCCTCAAACCTCGAAGTTCGAACTGGAGCGTAAAAAAAATATATAAAGAAATAAATGAAGCTTGGCTAACCAATCAATTCAGATAAAATGGTTAATTATGGATAGATAATTATTCAATCCATATACTTAGGGGAAAAAAAAATGCCAGTGAACCTCCCCTAAAATAACGAAATAAAGGAACATAATCAGAAAAAATTCATTAATTAAATGAAGTTGGTACAAATCATGGCAATTGATAAAACATAACACAATACTATACATAAAAAATCTAGGAATTCAATAAATTCCCTGCTCCTTCTCACGTCCCTCTTCACCCTCTACATTACTAGAGAAACACAATACCACCTCCTTCATTCCCTTCTCCTTCGAGATGTTTTATCAAATCATAAATACCAATGTACATACATACATACCAGAAGAGACAAGATACCAGTAAAACCCAAGGAGTAAATAGGGTTCAATTAAAGAAGGCCATGGTTAGTAAATCAACCATACGTAACCCGAGTTAACAATACAACTTAACAACTGAAAATAAATATTGGTGGACCAAGAAGGCAAAAAGCTAGACTACTTCAAATAAGAGGAACACACAACGAATAATAATGAGGAAGTAACAGAGGGGTTACAAGACCCAGGAAAGATCAAGATAGAAGCAAAATAAAGGAATTAAAATTTATAAAAATAAATCAGATCGAAGTGAGACTAATCAGTCCAACAAGAAAAAAATCAGTCAAAAATTTATGAGGTATAACATTGTATAACACCAGAAGTTATGAGACCACGTGTACAAGTAAAAGAACGGGTATATATACATATGGTATGAGGATTGGAATGAAAAGAACTAATAATACCAGGAGGATATAAAGGCAATCATAGGTAGCTATACATTAAGAGTATTATTGTAATATAAAACCGGTCTTGAACATTACAACACATAAATATATATATTATAGATACGTGAATGAAAGAATATACATACGCATACACCTAAATGTAAATATAGTGGAGAATTTAAACCATTGATCTAAAGATTTAAGGTTTTTGATACTAGTCCATGAATTAATTGTCAGATGACTAGGAACGAGTGGGATAAAAATTGAAATTGGTTAAATTGATTGGTTGTTTAAATTGGACGTGCAAGGCTGAACTTGACCCTGGCCAGGTCAAGTGACACCGAGCACAAATTGGGGGGAAAGAGTAGCCCAACACTTACGCTGATCACGTCAGTGTTGGAGGATTCTTGAAACCTCCTACAAGTGGACACATAAACTATAAATAGATGGGAAAATTTATAAGTCAAGATTAGAAAAGTATGAAAGATGTGATATCAATATTAGATAATACGAGCGTGTAAAATACATTGATACATGATTCAAAACTTGGAGGGTAAACACATGGGTTTACAAATATGTGAAGTCTCGAAATGGTGTGATGTTACTAATGACCCAATAGTTAATACATGGAATATATATATTATACCGAAATCAAATGCAATGTGTAACCGGTACTAGGCCCCGAGACGAAGACGAGCTAGTGAGTAAGCTGTCGCTTGATACAATAAAAGGAATAATGACAACGGTAGGGAAACTAAACACCCTAGGTTACGTGGTATGCAAAAAAAAAAAAACTTATAACATGTACCATTAAGGTCAACCGGCAATGTCAAAGCCATAGTTTGGCTGAAAAATGAAGGTTACTTGAAGACGAAGAAAAGCTTAATTGGCTGTACACGTTAAGGTATAAAATAAACAACAATACTAAAATAAGTAACAACGGCACATTCGCAACACAAAGAATACTAAGCTCTAAGTATTCACTACAGAGAGTACACGAATATAAACCTAAAGGTCAACCAAAGGAAACAATACCGACGCTTAAAAGCGCACTAAACACGTGAACATCTGACCGCCAAAGAAAATGGTTAGACAAATCACAACCCGTCGGGTCCATGTATGAATTAAAATACCCCACGGCAGTCAAGAGGCCTTTACCCCTAAGTGATAAATACACAAATAAGCCATGCACCATCTTGGAGGCATAGAAATGGTAAACTAAACCCAAGGGTAATCAGAGTCGCACAGCAGAAGCTGGTGGACCGTATCTCCATTTTCCTGTTGAATTACAAGTGACATATCAGCCAATACCTTAACCCTAGAGTGGCTAAACCCGAATCCGTTATAGATCGGTATGGAAACCGATAAGAATTGTTTGAGACTACCCTTTAACATGATCAAGGAAATTGATAGGATCATAAGGTGAACTAATAGCATAGAAACTAGAATGCCCCATAAGAAGTTGAAGTAAACATCTTGAACCGAGGTTCAAGGATGATACAAAAGGGATTACGTGGGCGTAATCCATTTTTAAGGGGGGTAGGCGTGTTGCGTTTTTACTTATTGTTGCTCGCATGTGGTGTTGTTTTGGATGCTACGTGTGTGAACTGTGTGTGGATTGGTCTGAATGCATTGTGGTTATGAATGAATGACTTATGCTTCTGATTGCTTATGAGTACAGTATATGAGTGATACGGGTACATCGAAATATTATTGATAACTGGGTGAAGCCATAGATGTGGCGTAGTGCTTATAAGCACAAAGGTTGAAATAAAACTGTGGAATTGCGGGACATGATGCCTTGGTTAGAGAGAACGAATTTGAAACTTGATCTTTTCACTATATGTATCCCTACAGCCACACGTTGGTTGTGTGCATGAGATTGTTATGTGTATGTATGTACGCTCGGTTATGAATGAATGTGTGTACTGTGGTTTACACCTCAGATTGTTATATGTACATTGCTAGTATCTTGTACTACTATGAAAACTTGTGAGAAGCCATTAATGTGGCATAGTGCTTTTGAACACACTTGGGTAGTGAGAATTATGAAATGTGAGACTTGATCCCTAGGATTAACAAGAATGGGAAAACACCAGTTAGGAAGTAAGACTTCGGGACGAAGTCTCTTTTAAGGGGGGTAAGTTGAAACACCCCTGAACAACTAAAACACATAAATCATGAGTATGTGTGGTACGTTCAAATAAACCGGTCACATTAATATGACCATGGTATAACATATAACCAACGATACTAAGGGACGTACATATGTCCGTTAATATAAACAAGTCATAATGTAACAAACGTATTGGTGCTCAGCGATTCCGGACATTAATCAATACAATGGAGCAAAATAAATTTATTCACGTTAGGACATTTGTACACGAAATAAGTGTACCCCATTATGCAATCCGAAACATTTTCGTGTTTCATTGACACATAATAGTCGTACAAAATAATATAGGTACGAGAATGTAGTATAGGAAATATGCTACTAGATACAGATGTGTGTAAGTAACCTTATAACGCAAAGGCTTGCGCTTACCAACTTATGTCCCTTGATTCAAATATTAAACTAGTTACTTATACATTACTAATTCTATTATAAGACTAACAATAAACCAGCTCACTCAGGAGATGTCCCAAATTCCAACCGATCTGCCCAGGTACTACATAGATGCATCAAAACAGTCACTAATCTCTCCCACGGCATATCATGTTAATTTCGTCCCTGTTCGATCTGTTGCTTCGTGCCTCTTGTTTCACGTGAGTCTGTTGCCAAAAAAAATATAGACATGAAATCCTTTCTCTCTTTTCGAGGCATATGTTTTCCCTGCTTTTCATAAAACTCGTCCCTGCCTTCGCGTGTTGGTTTCTGATGGAGAGCCCCATTTAACCCTTTTGATTTCTCCCCATGCTCTGGTCTAGTCGCTGTCTCCTCCCGATTGAGATCTGCCTCTCTAATCTCTCCATTGCTCCATTCCTGCGCAAGTTCCCAAGTTCCTGGCGCATGGTGAGACTGTCCTCTCCCCAATGTTACTCTCTGAATGCTCCTTGCGTACTCGGAAACAGATGCACCAGTATTGCCATACATTCCTTACCTACCAACCAGAAACTGAAGCTCATCTCGCTACCCATTGTGCATGCCCGGAAGCGATGTCTCAGTTTCTAAAATCTGGGAGGAATTGCCATGAGACAGCAAGGTATACCGGGTACTAACTCCTCTCAGTCTCCCGTAAATCCGAAATTCCTTGGCGATTTATTTTTCCTCTACATCTCCATCATAGCTTAAGCCTTGTATTTTTCATCGTGCATGTCGGGAAGTGAACGTTTCAGCTCCTGGAAATCTGAAGGTAATGGACTTCAGACATTAAGATGTGTCGAAGGTTTGCAAGGTAAACCCACGCCATCCCCCTGGAGATACTGGCGCAAGGTCTTTGAACAGAAATTCTTTCCTAAATCGCTCGAAGGTAAGAGCTGGTAAAACCAAAAAAAAACTTGGCGGGTTAATTCCTCTTCTATACTCTGTTCGGATGTTCGTGAGTTGTGTGTTGACACTCCTTCCTGTCTAACCATTTGCATGCATAAATCACTCTTGGAGACCGACGTGAGGGTGTACAAAAAAAAAAACATCCAGGACCTGGTCCCAAACCGTCCTGAGTATGGATCTGAGGTGAGACCTCAAACCGTCACACTTCCTTGCCTTAATTCTCTTCTGGGTTGGAGCCACCAAAGATGTGATCTAACTCTAGCCTCTCCTTCATTTTCTGCTTGAATGTTCTATCAAGTGCTCCAGTAATTGTACGGGTGCGAGAGCAATAATCTGTTCAAAACGTCTCAAGAAAACTAGCCCACGTCCTTTAGAGATCTTCCCAAGCACATGGCCAGCGAAATGTACCAGAACCAGTTCGTCAATCGAAACAGGGATGAAATCCAAGGACACCCTACTGAGTAAGGTTGTATTCTAAACTCCTACGCTAAACCCGAGTTCGATCTTGTATTAGAATTCTGGTTGAATGTGTTCTGACAAATCTGGTTATGTTGGTCTGCACGGTTTAGCAAAATCGGTGTACTATGCTAAGAACTGATTTGTGTGTGGGGAGCGGTATGTGTGCTGGAAAATTGTTTAGGGTGCTGGTCAAGGAAAAAGATAAGGTTAAGTGACAAAAAAAAAACATGCCTAGAGGGTCTAGGGTGTATGTGTGAATATCAGGTTAAGAGAGTACTAGCAACACACCACAGAAAACCACAAATAACTCTAACTGGAAAACCTTGAGGTTGATATCGAAACATTGCTTAAGCCCATAACCGAATCTGCACACAGATTGAAGGATTTATAAAATTGTTTAGTGCCTAGAAAGTGAGATTAAAGGAGAAGATAACAGTAGAGGAATGCAAGAGTTGGACTTCAGTTTCTGAAATTCTTAATGTCAGTATTAATATGTTGCAGTAGGAATAACTGTATTGGCTTGGGTTTGTTTTGAGGAGGAAAACCAATCTGAACAAACAAAAGAAAAACTGAAAAGAGATATCAACTTCATTCCCACGTTCTGCCCAGTTTACTAACCCCAGTGTTAAGATCTCTCAGTAGCTGTAACAGTTTGTTTTCGGTCTGTTTCAGGATTTAAAACCTGATAACACACCTAGCTAAGTAGGAATAAACCGTGGGAAGTTGGAGGAAATGTGTAACACATTATACAGAAGAGGAAAATAACAGTAAAACCCAACCAGTGAATGAAGCAGAAAGTAAAAAAAAAAAAAACACATATCAGTTCACGATCTCAATTTTCTACAGACTTTTCCTGCTCCTGTTTATGAAATGCATTAGTGTTTTAACAGGGTTGTCTAAGAGCAATAATATCTATTTCACACTTAAGTCAGATGGGGAAACCAGGGTCAGACTTAAAGAACAGAAAGAATTAACTAAGTAGTAAGCAGCAAAGTGATCGATTTGTTGGAGCTGAAATCTTGTGTTTTTCGGTGTGTCAAAATAATTTGTGTGAGGTTCTAGACAATCTTGGACTGATATGTTATGGGGAAAACTTGTTGATTAACCTAGATAATAATATCAGTAAAGGACTAGCAGGAAACGGATTAGAAAAAAAATGTAGACAAAGGCTAAGGACTTGTGTGACAGATCTGGTTAAATGATTACCAAAAAAAAACTGCATCTTGTATGCCAGATTGAAAGCTCGTTGTCAGCTTTGTATAAAGCCTATATTTCTATTGCTGTAACGTGAACTATTCAACAGTTCCAGCAACTAAACTATGTCATTGGTCTCTATTATTGCTGCTGTAAACATCCCTACTTCTGCAATCTATCAACTCCAGCATTATGTTTAAGTTTCAGAGATTAGGCTGATATAATGTGCATTAGTAGTTTGGTATAGAGCTTGATTTTTCTACTGCTTATACTCGAGCTATTCAACAGTTTCAGCAACTAAACGATGCCCTTTTTGCCTCTATTCTTGCTGTGTAAGTGGCTCATGCTTCTGCAATTTATCAGCCCCTGCATCACGTTTAATGCTTCAATTCTTAACACTAACAAAAAGCCACAATGTGTGCGTAATCGAATCTGTTTGGAGTAGTTTCTTTTTTTTTTCGTTGAAGGTGCTAGTGAGCGTGACACTGACTAAGTTTAACATCAGGTGTTACTGTTAAACAATGACCAAGTGTCAACAACTTATAAACTTCTGAAACCTGCTGTTTATTGCTCCTAGCGCATCAGCTGAACATGCTATGCTCCTTTCTGATTTCTATTATGCATATCTGTAACATAAATCACTAGGATACATCTCATAAAACCAGACTAGAGATAGGTTTGAAAATACTGCTGTAGCACTCTTCTTGTCGGTGCAATCTCTGCCACACAAAACAACTACACTATGCTCTCTCGCACCAGATTTGGAAGGAGCTGGTAACAACTTTATTTTCCTTTCATTCTGCTTCAGTTCTTGCTGGTGAAAAGGGAGTACATGTTCATCACTCACCTTGTTTCAGTTTTCTCTCTTCAATCGTTGGTGCCATTCCTGGAGCAACAAGTTTCTTGCTGCTGTATTATAACAATGGAAATGTTTTATTACTGTTGCTGTAAAGTGAGCCAATTATAAGCATTTTCTGCTGCTTGTCACAAAATCTGCTGCACTTTATTGAAGCAAACAGCAAGCATTATAAGAATGCATCTCCATCTAAACCACATATATAGGCTACTGTTGTTGTCTTTTCTTTCTTCATATCAGCACCAAAATAAACCTTCTTTGATGTGCACAAGGGTGAGATAGTTGAAAACCAGATGTGGTCAATCGAAACAGATTTTGAGTGCTTAAGTACCAACAAAACAGCACTAATCCTATAATTCCTGCACTATAATCCTGCAGCTTCTGCACTATAACAGCACCTAAATTCATAAACTTCTGCACCATAGCAGCACAAACTTAATTACAAATAAGTGCATTAAATGACTGATTCATTGAGAATCGAATGATGCTCAAATTCAACGGAGATTTTAGTCGTGTTCAAGCTATTGTTCATGCTGCTGTTCGCGAATGGTTTCTCAGATTTCTAGCATTCTTTAGACGTAATATGATTGGGATTATCTACATGATTGAGTCCCATTTTGCTTGCTGTCTAAACACTTATTACAGCGGTTGTTTGGTCAAGTTTAAGCTTCACAAATGTTCCTTTTACCTCAGTTATAAAGGCATAATGAGGGAGCTTGGAAAAAAAAAAGGGGGGGCATTATGAATAAACTGTTAAATTGAGGTAGTACACTATGAGTGAGTATGTGTATTTAAGAGAAACCTAAGATTAATACTTGGAAAGTGCTAAGGGCTAATATGAGTTGAACATTCAAAAGTTCACCTAGGGAATAACACCCGGTATAAACGAGATAAACTAGAAAAATGTCGTCACATGAAATCATGAACTGACACGTTATTTTTAATCAACGTTAGGGCTGTAATGAACGCAACCGGGGATCCGTCTGTGAGACAACTCTTGCTTCTGAATAAGGTATGGACATGTGTGGTTCGTATGTTGCCGTGTTACACGGCTCTGTTTGCTTTGTGGTGCTGTGTGCTCTATGTGAAAAGACCTTAAGATCAAAGCATGAAAATTGGATGCTTGTTTATCATGTTGTATGATTTCTAATCATGTTGAATATATCATGCGCGCACAACAGTAGTTTAGTCCCTTCGCGTTATGGAACTTTGAGATGAGACTCAACGAACTATGTAAACAAAGAAACTACATAAAGGGAAAAACTATACGAGAAATACTACGAATTATGAAAATAAAGAAAACGCTATAAGGGGAAACTCCTCTCTAAACCATTGAGGACTACCATGACACCCACTATGGGTCTATGCTTTAATGATAATGAAGAGCAAGTCTCCTTTGGTGGATGGACTGACGAACCACGTAGACAAAACAAAAGAACTATACAAAGAGACAACTCCTCTCTAACTTTAGAGGACCGCTAATGACACCCACTATGGTGTCGAGATTATAATGATAATGAAACAAAAAGTATCAACTGAAACATGAGAATAACCCGGGAAGACGACATCTCGGGCCCGCGCGGTATGGAAATATTCGGGAGTTGGTATCTGCATAGATCCTTCGCCCATTCTGTGTGGAGCACATCCTGGAGTCTAGAGGCGACTCCGCTTCTCGACGCATGACGTCGGGAATGGGGGAGTGACAAATTGGGGGAGCTTATCCTGGAGTCAAGAGGCGACTCCGCTTTCTCGGCGCATGACGCCGGGAATGAGGGATTAGCTATGGAGGCGACGACCTCCAACGTGCGGTGATAAAAGAATTCACAAATAATCCTTGAAAGAACACAAGGAACGAATAGCACCTACATAATAAAGCTCGGGATCTAATCTATATCCCCTGACTTGGTGCCAGAGAATAGAGGAAAACATGTGTAACGAAACCCAGCAAATAAGAAAATTCACAAGTGTGATCATTTAAGTAACAAGGAATGAATAGCACCTATATTATAAAGTCTCGGATCTACCTACATCCCCCGGACTCGGTGCAAGAGAAGAAAGGAAAACATATGTAATGAGAACAAGATAACAATACGCATCTCTTGAATGATCCCATAGCGAGGATTGACGGTATAATGTACCTACGCACACGTCCTATAATTACTTGACTGTTGTTGCTACACTAGCAGCTTATTATGCTGGACTGCGTGTTTGACATTGTTATGCTACTGGCAAGTTGTGCTTGTTGCTTATTGATATTGCTGTGTTACTGCAAGATGTGTTGCTTGCTGATATTGCTATGCTACCGATGAGTGTGTATGATATCATGATGTACTGATGTGTACTTTATGCTTTATCATAGCATGTAAAATGAACTTAATAATATCGACCAATTAGTCGTGTGGCCCGGTAACATGCGGGCTTCACACGTTCATACTCAGCGTAGTTTGCTGAGTCCTTTACACCCAATTTTTTTCAGGTCTTGTGCCGGACAATAACGGAGAGTAGGCAAGGGTGACTATCATAGGGGTAGTCCACATGGCAAGACTTTAAGTAGTATGCTTTCTCATGTATGAGTATGTTGTTTAAGTTGTTAACTAAATGTTAGAAGCTCGGTATTGAGTTGTACTTTATATTGTATTGGATTCGTTAAGTGGATTCCAGTCATTCAGACCGTAACTTGGTGTAAGTAGAATGGTCGGGTCAACCACGGGGTGGTTGGCGTCTGTAGCACCCGAATAGAGTTCGAAACCGCTGCGTAGACTTCTCCTGCTAACTTAGGCGCGTCGTTAAATGTTGGTTGTGATTCGGGGGGTTACAAAAATTCCAGGGCCGACCGACCTTGCAAGTCCGGTCGCAAGGTCGGTCCATTCCAGTAGGTTACAGGCGGGAGAATTTTCTATTCGACCGAACTTGCAAGTCCGGTCACAAGTCCGATCGATTCAGAAGCTTTCCCGTCTTTGTAAATTTGGGCTCGACCAAACTTGCAAGTCCGGTCGCAAGTTCGGTCCGGCCCAGTATTTGCATTTTTATTTCTGTTTTCAGTCCTCTCTTTTACCCATTACTTCCCATTGTTCCTACACTTATTCCCACATGTTATAACACTAATTAAACCTCTTAATACACCCTAGTTCGCTCCTTAATTCCTTACACAATTCTATACTAATTCACTCACATAATTTTCCAAGTTTGTTTTCAACACTCACCTAGCTTCTTCTCTAGTTGCATTATGCTACAGATTTAACACTTACACTCCTCTTCTACATCTCCCTCTTCTATTAACAATTCAACACTCTTAATGCATTTAGACTACATTATCTATCTCTCTCAACTTACCCCTATCTGTCTCTAACAAAATCTGTTACAACCTACCTTATCACCTAGTTTAAAATTCACTAAGTGCTCTAATCCTATATAAATTTCGCCATGGTCTCCCCTATATTTTTACACTCTCACCACATATTCTAGTTTTCACAATCAATACTTATTTCACCTGTTTCAATAGACATCAATATACAAGCCTTCATACACAATTTCCAAATGCTATCCACTACTAAAAATTCCTGCACATATTCAATTCCCATTCCAATTGTGACAGTTTTAAAATGTCTTTAAGGCTTCAAAATACTTATATTCTCTTATACATTACTCCAATGCACCACACTATTTTCATTACTAAATTCAAACCTTCTAAAATCTGTTACATACATGTATATACCAAGCTACACAAAAGAATGTAATTTACCTGTTTTCTCTTTCTTCTTGCTTCTTCTTCTTCCTTCTCTCTCTACCGGTTTGTAAATCTCAATTCCTCTAACACTACAACCATTTATATATACTTTCAATACACCATTTTAATACTAAAACTAACCCTAACCATTATTCAAGCTCTAATGTAGGTTTTAGGGTTTAGAAATTATTTACCTTCCAAGGCACAAGTGCTGTTTGGGATAGCTCAAGAACAAGACTTTCACACTCCAAAAATGCCAAAAATCGGCTAGAATACAAGGGAGCAAGCAAGAGTTTAGCTCAGGTTCGTTTTGCTTTTAAGGCTAGTAGAAAAAGATGGAGTTTTGAGAATATTTTTACCTCAAAAGAACAAGGAGAAGGAGGGCCTTCTAATGGGGGTGTTGAAGCTCCAAATGGGACATACCCAAAAACGAAAATTGTTATTTTCGAATTCTGGAAAGGTGGAAATGTAGCTCTTGATGAGAGGATTCCAATGGTGGTATTTTTATAATTTTGGAAGAGATTAAGGGGGGTTACAAGATGAGAGAAGTTAGTATTTTTGTGTGGCTTCTCTTTTCTCCATGGAAATCGGCTGGAGGTAGAAGAAGAAAGAAAAGAGAGTGAGGGAGGAGGGTTACATGCGTGAGAGAGGAGAGAGTAGGGAGGAGAGAGAGTGTAAAGTGAGAGTGGGGTAGTTTTATTATTTTTGTCTTTTGTACATAGAGAGAGTTGAGAGAGTGGGTGTGTGAGGGGGCAAAAATCGGACCACACACAACCCTTATGGGTTTTTAAAATTCTATTTACAATATTGGACACACTAGTTTGTGTTATTTATACTTCCACCCCACAACTTCCCGTTTTTGACAGTTTTACTAATTTCTCGTTTTCTTGATTTTTATTAGTTCTAAAGCTTCACTAATATTTGTTAATGATTATTTAGTTGACCAAAATTGTTACGAGTATTTGACCCGCTTAAAGACACGTTTTCCCGGTTACCTTGAAAAACGCGCTTTAAGGTCGTTAGTGTTTTTAATCCATTTTAAGGATCCGTTTTCTTCGGGATTTGTTCCCTAATATTTATTTAGACTTAATTAAGCTTCTAAAATTATTTATTAGCCTAATTAATCACTGTTTCTAATACGGGGTATTTCACAAATAAGCACGCAAATCGGGGTAACCAGATTAGGATACAGGGCATGAAGAAATCATACCTTTCACCGTTGTAATTGTACCCCAACGTTCCTCCGGTGTTCACAAATCAAATCCTATTATATATACATACAGTGGAATGATTAATCTATCTATCCTTAACTTAACCCGATTACTCTTACGTTTACTAATCCATACTTACTAAGTCTTGCATTACAATACTTACATTTTATTTACTTACTCCTAATTACTTAACAATGGTTTACTTACCTATATATGCACATATGTATAGGTGGGTCTACATATACATACATACATATACTAACCATAATCTTATAGTTTTTTTTTGTAAGTTTTGACCCGACCGAACTTGCGACCGACCTTGCAAGTTCGGTCCAAGTCAGTAGGCTACATCGGGTGAAAATTCCAGGGCCGACCGACCTTGCAAGTCCGGTCGCAAGGTCGGTCCATTCCAGTAGGTTACAGGCGGGAGAATTTTCTATTCCGACCGAACTTGCAAGTCCGGTCACAAGTCCGATCGATTCCAGAAGCTTTCCCGTCTTTGTAAATTTGGGCTCGACCAAACTTGCAAGTCCGGTCGCAAGTTCGGTCCGGCCCAGTATTTGCATTTTATTTCTGTTTTCAGTCCTCTCTTTTACCCATTACTCCCCATTGTTCCTACACTTATTCCCACATGTTATAACACTAATTAAACCTCTTAATACACCTAGTTCGCTCCTTAATTCCTTACACAATTCTATACTAATTCACTCACATAATTTTCCAAGTTTGTTTTCAACTCACCTAGTCTTCTCTAGTTGCATTATGCAGATTTTAACACGTACACTCCTCTTCTACATCTCCCTCTTCTATTAACAATTCCAACACTCTTAATGCATTTAGACTACATTATCTATCTCTCTCAACTTACCCTCTATCTGTCTCTAACAAAATCTGTTACAACCTACCTTATTCACCTAGTTTAAAATTCACTAAGTGCTCTAATCCTATAAATTTCGCCATGGTCTCCCCTATATTTTACACTCTCACCACATATTCTAGTTCACAATTCAATACTATTTCACTGTTTCAATAGACAATATACAAGCCTTCATACACAATTTCCAAATGCTATCCACTACTAAAAATTCCTGCACACTATTCAATTCCCATTCCAATTGTGACAGTTTTAAAATGTTTTAAGGCTTCAAAATACTTATATTCTCTTATACATTACTCCAATGCACCACACTATTTCATTACTAAATTCAAACCTTCTAAAATCTGTTACATACATGTATATACCAAGCTACACAAAAGAATGTAATTTACCTTGTTTCTCTTCTTTCTTGCTTCTTCTTCCTTCTCTCTCTACGGTTTTGTAAATCTCAATTCCTCTAACACTACAACCATTTATATACATTTCAATACACATTTTAATACTAAAACTAACCCTAACCATTATTCAAGCTCTAATGTAGGTTTTAGGGTTTAGAAATTATTTTACCTTCCAAGGCACAAGTGCTGTTTGGGATAGCTCAAGAACAAGACTTCTCACACTCCAAAAATGCCAAAAAATCGGCTATAGAATACAAGGGAGCAAGCAAGAGTTTAGCTCAGGTTTCGTTTTGTTTTAAGGCTAGAAAAAGATGGAGTTTGAGAATATTTTTACCTCAAAAGAACAAGGAGAAGGAGGGCCTTCTAATGGTGGTGTTGAAGCTCCAAATGGGACATACCCATAAAAACGAAAATTGTTATTTTCGAATTCTGGAAAGGTGGAAATGTAGCTCTTGATGAGAGGATTCCAATGGTGGTATTTTTATAATTTTTGGAAGAGATTAAGGGGGGTTACAAGATGAGAGAAGTTAGTATTTTTGTGTGGCTTCTCTTTTCCCATGGAAATCGGCTGTAGAGGTAGAAGAAGAAAAAAGAGAGTGAGGGAGGAGGGTTACATGCGTGAGAGAGGAGAGAGTAGGGAGGAGAGAGAGTGTAAAGTGAGAGTGGGGTAGTTTTATTATTTTTGTCTTTTGTACATAGAGAGAGTTGAGAGAGTGGGTGTGTGAGGGGGCAAAAATCGGACCACACACAACCCTTATGGGTTTTTAAAATTCTATTTACAATATTGGACACACTAGTTTGTGTTATTTATACTTCCACCCCACAACTTCCCGTTTTTGACAGTTTTTACTAATTCTCGTTTTCTTGATTTTTATTAGTTCTAAAGCTTCATAATATTGTTAATGATTATTTAGTTGACCAAAATTGTTACGAGTCTATTGACCCGCTTAAAGACACGTTTTCCCGGTTACCTTGAAAAACGCGCTTTAAGGTTCGTTAGTGTTTTAATCCATTTTAAGGATCGTTTTTCGGGATTTGTTCCCTAATATTTATTTAGACTTAATTAAGCTTCTAAAATTATTTATTAGCCTAATTAATCACTGTTTCTAATTACGGGGTATTTCACAAATAAGCACGCAAATCGGTGGTGGTAACCAGATTAGGATAGGGCATGAAGAAATCATACCTTTCACCGTTGTAATTGTACCCCCACGTTCCTCCGGTGTTCACAAATCAAATCCTATTATATATACATACAGTGGAAGATTAATCTATCTATCCTTAACTTAACCCGATTACTCTTACGTTTACTAATCCATACTTACTAAGTCTTGCATTACAATACTTACATTTTATTTACTTACTCCTAATTACTTAACAATGGTTTACTTACCTATATATGCAATATGTATAGGGGGTCTACATATACATACATATACTAACCATAATCTTATAGTTTTTTTTGGTAAGTTTTGACCCGACCGAAACTTGCGACCGACCTTGCAAGTTCGGTCCAAGTCAGTAGGCTACATCGGGTTGAAAATTCCAGGGGCCGACCGACCTTGCAAGTCCGGTCCCAAGGTCGGTCCATTCCAGTAGGTTACAGGCGGGAGAATTTTTCATTCCGACCGAACTTGCAAGTCGGTCACAAGTCCGATCGATTCCAGAAGCTTTCCCGTCTTTGTAAATTTGGGCTCGACCAAACTTGCAAGTCACGGTCGCAAGTTCGGTCCGGCCCAGTATTTGCATTTTTATTATGTTTCAGTCCTCTCTTTTACCCATTACTTCCCCATTGTTCCTACACTTATTCCCACATGTTATAACACTAATTAAACCTCTTAATACACCCTAGTTCGCTCCTTAATTCCTTACACATTCTATACTAATTCACTCACATAATTTTCCAAGTTTGTTTTCAACACTCACCTAGCTTCTTCTCTTTGCATTATGCTACAGATTTTAACACTTACACTCCTCTTCTACATCTCCCTCTTCTATTAACAATTCCAACACTATTAATGCATTTAGACTACATTATCTATCTCTCTCAACTTACCCTCTATGTCTCTAACAAAATCTGTTACAACCTACCTTATTCACCTAGTTAAAATTCACTAAGTGCTCTAATCCTATATAAATTTCGCCATGGTCTCCCTATATTTTTACACTCTCACCACATATTCTAGTTCACAATTCAATACTTATTTTCACCTGTTTCAATAGACATCAATATACAAGCCTTCATACACAATTTCCAAATGCTATCCACTACTAAAATTCCTCACACTATATTCAATTCCATTCCAATTGTGACAGTTTTAAAATGTCTTTTAAGGCTTCAAAATACTTATATTCTCTTATACATGACTCCAAGCAACCACATATTTCATTACTAAATTCAAAACTTATAAAATCTTACATACATGTATATACCAAGCTACACAAAAAGAATGTAATTTACCTTGTTTCTCTTCTTTTCTTGCTTATTCTTCCTTTTCTCTCTCTACGGTTTTGTAAATCTCAATTCCTCTAACACTACAACCATTTATATATACATTTCAATACACCTTTAATACTAAAACTAACCCTAACCATATTATTCAAGCTCTAATGTAGGTTTTAGGGTTTAGAAATTATTTTACCTTCCAAGGCACAAGTGTGTTGGGATAGCAAGAACAAGATTCTCACACTCCAAAAATGCCAAAAATCGGCTAGAATACAAGGGAGCAAGCAGAGTTTAGCTCAGGTTTCGTTTGCTTTTTAAGGCTAGAAAAAGATGGAGTTTGAGAATATTTTTACCTCAAAAGAACAAGGAGAAGGAGGGCCTTCTAATGGTGGTGTTGAAGCTCCAAATGGGACATACCCATAAAAACGAAATTGTTATTTCGAATTCTGGAAAGGTGGAAATGTAGCTCTTGATGAGAGGATTCCAATGGTGGTATTTTTATAATTTTTGGAAGAGATTAAGGGGGGTTACAAGATGAGAGAAGTAGTAGTTTTTGTGTGGCTTCTCTTTTCTCCATGGAAATCGGCTGGAGTAGGAGAAGAAAGAAAGAGAAAGAGAGTGAGGGAGGAGGGTTACATGCGTGAGAGAGAGGAGAGTAGGGAGGAGAGGAGGAGAGAGTGTAAAGTGAGAGTGGGGTGGTAGTTTAGTTTTATTATTTGTCTTTTGTACATAGAGAGAGTTGAGAGAGTGGGTGTGTGAGGGGGCAAAAATCGGGACCACACACAACCCTTATGGGTTTTAAAATTCTATTTACAAATATTGGACACACTAGTTTGTGTTATTTATACTTCCACCCCACAACTTCCCGTTTTTGACAGTTTTTACTAATTTCTTCATTTTCTTGATTTTTATTAGTTCTAAAGCTTCACTAATATTTGTTAATGATTATTTAGTTGACCAAAAGTGTTACGAGTCTATTTGACCCGCTTAAAGACACGTTTTCCCGGTTACCTTGAAAAACGCGCTTTAAGGTTCGTTAGTGTTTTTAATCCATTTTAAGGATCCGTTTTCTTCGGGATTTGTTCCCTAATATTTATTTAGACTTAATTAAGCTTCTAAAATTATTTATTAGCCTAATTAATCACTGTTTCTAATTACGGGTATTTCACAAATAAGCACGCAAATCGGGGTAACCAGATTAGGATACAGGCATGAAGAAATCATACCTTCACCGTTGTAATTGTACCCCAACGTTCTCCAGTGTTCACAAATCAAATCCTATTATATATACATACAGTGGAATGATTAATCTATCTACTTAACACCGATTACTCTTACGTTTACTAATCCATACTTACTAAGTCTTGCATTACAATACTTACATTTATTTACTTACTCCAATACTTAAACAATGGTTTACTTACCTATATATGCACATATGTATAGGTGGGTCTACATATACATACATACATATACTACCATAATCTATAGTTTTTTTTGTAAGTTTTGACCCGACCGAACTTGCAAGTCCGTCGAGGCGGTCCATTCCAGTAGATTACTCGACGGAATTTTTGAGCCGAACCGACCTTGCAAGTCCGGTCCGCAAGGTCGGTCCATTCTAGTAGGTTACAGGCGGGAGAATTTTCTATTCCGACCGAACTTGCAAGTCCGGTCACAAGTCCGATCGATGCCAGAAGCTTTCCGTCTTTGTAAATTTGGGCTCGACCAAACTTGCAAGTCCGGTCGCACGTTCGGTCCGGCCAGTATTTGCATTTTTATTTCTGTTTTCAGTCCTCTCTTTTACCCATTACTTCCCCATTGTTCCTACACTTATTCCACATGTATACACTAATTAAACCTCTTAATACACCTAGTTCGCTCCTTAATTCCACAATTCTATAGTAATTCACTCACATAATTTTCCAAGTTTGTTTTCAACACTCACTAGCTTCTTCTCTAGTTGCATTATGCTACAGATTTAACACTTACACTCCTCTTCTACATCTCCTCTTCTATTAGAATTCCAACTCTCCTAATGCATTTAGACTACATTATCTATCTCTCTCAACTTACTCTATCTTTCTCTAACAAAATCTGTTACAACCTACCTTATTCACCTAGTTTTAAAATTCACTAAGTGCTCTAATCCTATATAAATTTCGCCATGGTCTCCCTATTTTTACATCTCCCACATATTCTAGTTCACAATTCAATACTTATTTCACCTGTTTCAATAGACATCAATATACAAGCCTTCATACACAATTTCCAAATGCTATCCACTACTAAAAATTCCTGCACACTATATTCAATCCCATTCCAATTGTGACAGTTTTAAAATGTCTTTTAAGGCTTCAAAAATACTTATATTCTCTTATACATTACTCCAATGCACACATATTTTCATTACTAAATTCAAACCTTCTAAAATCTGTTACATAATGTATATACCAAGCTACACAAAAGAATGTAATTTACCTTGTTTCTCTTCTTTTCTTGCTTCTTCTTCTTCCTTCTCTCTCTACCGGTTTTGTAAATCTCAATTCCTCTAACACTTACAACCATTATATATACATTTCAATACACCATTTTAATAATAAAACTAACCCTAACCATTATTCAAGCTCTAATGTAGGTTTTAGGGTTTAGAAAATTATTTTACCTTCCAAGGCAAGTGCTGTTTGGGATAGCTCAAGAACAGACTTCTCACACTCCAAAAATGCCAAAAATCGGCTAGAATACAAGGGAGCAAGCAGAAGTTTAGCTCAGGTTTCGTTTTGCTTTTAAGGCTAGAAAAAGATGGAGTTTGAGAATATTTTTACCTCAAAAGAACAAGGAGAAGGAGGGCCTTCTAATGGTGGTGTTGAAGCTCCAAATGGGACATACCCAAAAACGAAAATGTTATTTTCGAATTCTGGAAGGTGAAATGTAGCTCTTGATGAGGATTCCAATGGTGGTATTTTTATAATTTTTGGAAGAGATTAAGGGGGGTTACAAGATGAGAGAAGTTAGTATTTTTGTGTGGCTTCTCTTTTCTCCATGGAAATCGGCTGGAGGGAGAAGAAGAAAGAAAAGAGAGTGAGGGAGGAGGGTTACATGCGTGAGAGAGGAGAGAGTGGAGAGAGAGTGGAGGAGAGTGTAAAGTGAGAGGGGGTATGGTAGTTATTTATTATTTTGTCTTTTGTACATAGAGAGAGTTGAGAGAGTGGGGTGTGAGGGGGCAAAAATCGGACCACACAAACCCTTATGGGTTTTTAAAATTCTATTTACAATATTGGACACACTAGTTTGTGTTATTTATACTTCCACCCACAACTTCCCGTTTTTGACAGTTTTTACTAATTTCTCGTTTTCTTGATTTTTATTAGTTCTAAAGCTTCACTAATATTTGTTATGATTATTTAGTTGACCAAAATTGTTACGAGTCTATTTGACCCGCTTAAAGACACGTTTTCCCGGTTACCTTGAAAAACGCGCTTTAAGGTTCGTTAGTGTTTTTAATCCATTTTAAGGATCCGTTTTCTTCAGGATTTGTTCCCTAATATTATTTAGACTTAATTAAGCTTCTAAAATTATTATTAGCCTAATTAATCACTGTTTCTAATTACGGGTATTTCACAAATAAGCACGCAATCGGGGTAACCAGATTAGGATACAGGGCATGAAGAAATCATACCTTTCACCGTTGTAATTGTACCCCAAACGTTCCTCCGGTGTTCACAAATCAAATCCTATTATATATACATACAGTGGAATGATTAATCTATCTATCCTTAACTTAACCCGATTACTCTTACGTTTACTAATCCATACTTACTAAGTCTTGCATTACAATACTACATTTTATTTACTTACTCCTAATTACTTAAACATGGTTTACTTACCTTATATGCACATATGTATAGGTGGGTCTACATATACATACATACATATGCTAACCATAATCTTATAGTTTTTTTTTTGTAAGTTTGATCCGACCGAACTTGCGACCGACCTTGCAAGTTCGGTCCAAGTCAGTAGGCTATCGGGTTGAAAATTCCAGGGCCGACCGACCTTGCAAGTCCGGTCGCAAGGTCGGTCCATTCCAGTAGGTTACAGGCGGGAGAATTTCTATTCCGACCGAACTTGCAAGTCCGGTCACAGTCCGATCGATTCCAGAAGCTTTCCCGTCTTTGTAAATTTGGGCTCGACCAAACTTGCAAGTCCGGTCGCAAGTTCGGTCCGGCCCAGTATTTGCATTTTTATTTCTGTTTTCAGTCTCTCTTTTACCCATTACTTCCCCATTGTTCCTACACTTATTCCCACATGTTATAACACTAATTAAACCTCTTAATACACCCTAGTTCGCTCCTTAATTCCTTACACAATTCTATACTAATTCACTCACATAATTTCCAAGTTTGTTTTCAACACTCACCTAGCTTCTTCTCTAGTTGCATTATGCTACAGATTTTAACACTTACACTCCTCTTCTACATCTCCCTCTTCTATTAACAATTCCAACACTTTAATGCATTTAGACTACATATCTATCTCTCTCAACTTACCCTCTATCTGTCTCTAACAAATCTGTTACAACCTACCTTATTCACCTAGTTTAAAATTCACTAAGTGCTCTAATCCTATATAAATTTCGCCATGGTCTCCCCTATATTTTTACACTCTCACCACATATTCTAGTTCACAATTCAATACTTATTTCACCTGTTTCAATAGACATCAATATACAAGCCTTCATACAATTTCCAAATGCTATCCACTACTAAAAATTCCTGCACACTATATTCATTCCCATTCCAATTGTGACAGTTTTAAAATGTCTTTTAAGGCTTCAAAATACTTATATTCTCTTATACATTACTCCAATGCACCACACTATTTTCATTACTAAATTCAAACCTTCTAAAATCTGTTACATACATGTATATACCAAGCTACACAAAAGAATGTAATTTACCTTGTTTTCTCTTCTTCTTGCTTCTTTTCTTCCTTCTCTCTCTACCGGTTTTGTAAATCTCAATTCCTCTAACACTACAACCATTTATATATACATTTCAATACACCATTTAATACTAAAACTAACCCTAACCATTATTCAAGCTCTAATGTAGGTTTTAGGGTTTAGAAATTATTTTACCTTCCAAGGCACAAGTGCTGTTTGGGATAGCTCAAGAACAAGACTTCTCACACTCCAAAAATGCCAAAAATCGGCTAGAATACAAGGGAGCAAGCAAGAGTTTAGCTCAGGTTTCGTTTTGCTTTTAAGGCTAGAAAAAGATGGAGTTTTGAGAATATTTTTACCTCAAAAGAACAAGGAGAAGGAGGGCCTTCTAATGGTGGTGTTGAAGCTCCAAATGGGACATACCCATAAAAACGAAAATTGTTATTTTCGAATTCTGGAAAGGTGGAAATGTAGCTCTTGATGAGAGGATTCCAATGGTGGTATTTTTATAATTTTTGGAAGAGATTAAGGGGGGTTACAAGATGAGAGAAGTTAGTATTTTTGTGTGGCTTCTCTTTTCTCCATGGAAATCGGCTGGAGGTAGAAGAAGAAAGAAAAGAGAGTGAGGGAGGAGGGTTACATGCGTGAGAGAGGAGAGAGTAGGGAGGAGAGAGAGTGTAAAGTGAGAGTGGGGTAGTTTTATTATTTTTGTCTTTTGTACATAGAGAGAGTTGAGAGAGTGGGTGTGTGAGGGGGCAAAAATCGGACACACAACCCTTATGGGTTTTTTAAAATTCTATTTACATATGGACACACTAGTTTTGTGTTATTTATACTTCCACCCCACAACTTCCCGTTTTTGACAGTTTTTACTAATTTCTCGTTTTCTTGATTTTTATTAGTTCTAAAGCTTCACTAATATTTGTTAATGATTATTTAGTTGACCAAAATTGTTACGAGTCTATTTGACCCGCTTAAAGACACGTTTTCCCGGTTACCTTGAAAAACGCGCTTTAAGGTTCGTTAGTGTTTTTAATATTTTTAAGGATCCGTTTTCTTCGGGATTTGTTCCCTAATATTTATTTAGACTTAATTAAGCTTCTAAAATTATTTAGCCTAATTAATCACTGTTTCTAATTACGGGGTATTTCACAAATAAGCACGCAAATCGGGGTAACCAGATTAGGATACAGGGCATGAAGAAATCATACCTTTCACCGTTGTAATTGTACCCCAACGTTCCTCCGGTGTTCACAAATCAAATCCTATTATATAACATACAGTGGAATGATTAATCTGTCTATCCTTAACTTAACCCGATTACTCTTACGTTTACTAATCCATACTTACTAAGTCTTGCATTCAATACTTACATTTTATTTACTTACTCCTAATTACTTAACAATGGTTTACTTACCTATATATGCACATATGTATAGGTGGGTCTACATATACATACATACATATACTAACCATAATCTTATAGTTTTTTTTTTTGTAAGTTTTGACCCGACCGAAGGTCCAGGTGTTGTTTATTTCCGTGCGAGTATTCGATTAAGTGCTAAGATTGCGATAACCACGATAGGCTTTGGATGGGGTGTTACATTGCAAGTCCGGTCCCAAGGTCGGTCCATTCCAGTGAGTTACTTAACGGAAAAGTTTAGCCCGACCGACCTTGCAAGTCCGGTCGCAAGGTCGGTCCATTCCAGAAGGTTTCATCGGGGAATTTTTCTGGTCCGACCGAACTTGCAAGTCTGGTCGATTCCAGTAGGTTTCAGACGGGAAAATTTTCTGGTCTGCAGAGTGGATTTTATCGTGAGTGATTAGTGATGGTGAAATTGATAAAAGAAAGAAATTAATACTCAAAATATCCGTCGGGCTGCAAATAAAACCCGGTCGCAGTAGTATAGAAGACAGAAGCGGCCGGGGTCAAACCGTGGGACTTATAGCGAGATAAAATAGTTCCTAAGCTTGTCACAAAAAGGGGGGAAGTTAATTGACTTGTTTTTTAGAGAAAATAATAAGCAGATTAGAAAACTGAGTGCAGATGAATTAAATGGAACTCCGGGTTCAGGTTTTATATAATCTGATTAATTATGCTATCTCTACCGGTTTAATATATTAGTTTGGCAAAATTCCTGTAATTATCCTAAGGACTAAGTCATAGATCCTTAAGAACTCGTTTACCAGAAAATGCTCGGTCTAATCAAGGTTCGAGCAATACTATGTAAACGGACGTTAAATTCGAGGAATTATAATTGCATCTGAAAATACTAACCTATTAAATCATAATAAGCTTTCTCCAGATTTACGGCTTAATTAACCTGTCTATTTATCACCTGGTCTGATCAAAATAGACTTAGGAAAGCATTTTAATAAATTCATGTAATATTATTAAAATGGTGAGAGAAAACCTTTAAGCGTAACAAACTGTATTTATTTTAACCGGTAGAAATATTGATTACATAATTAAACAAATCATAATTAAAACCTTTGCCCGGAGCAAATCCTCCTTAGCCTGACATATTAAAGACAGAATAAGAAGTAGAGGAATACATCTGAGAAGATGTTTATTTCCGCTCCGCTATCTTATCTGTTAATATTTTTGACAGAGGTTGGACAGGATAACATGGTATGAAGTGGAATGATTTATGGGATGAGATGTAGTATGGAATTTATGTGGATGAAATGAGTGATTTTATGGAGAGTTTTATGGTATTTTTATGGAAGAAAATGACATAAGTTTGGGGTCGAACGTCTGTCTTTGATTTGAAGTAGTAGTGGCTTTTTATAGAGGAGAGGAAGAAGAAGAACGACTGCAGTGGAAGAGCATTGAATGCTCATTAATTGCAGGGGACAGAGCTGAGGAATAATAAGGTGTCGACGGGAAGTAGTTGGAATGGCGAGAAACAAGTCGACGGGTGAAGTCGACGCGGAAGAAGAAACTGGTCGCGCCTGATTTTTTAAGTCACGACTGTCCGCTTCCGCATGATAACAGGCGGTTGGTTTGTGTGTTGTCCGCCTCGTTTGAGGCGGTTGCCCTATGTATTGTCCGCCTCTTCATGGGCGGTTGAAGCCTCTCAAGTCCGCCTCCCACGTCCGCCAGTTTATGGGCGGTTGCAGCCTCCCACGTCCGCCAGTTTATGAGCGGTTGCAGCCTCCCACGTCCGCCAGTTTATGGGCGGTTGCAGCCTTATATGAGTCGTCCGCCTGGATTTAGGCGGTTGCCTTAACCGCGACCTATTTTCCTTCAAACTTTGACCGGCTCTAGATTCTTCGTTTGGACCCCGTTTTCTGAGCCGTTTGTCTATGCGTACGTCTCTTCGTCTACTTTACTCCCAGCGTGGTTTTCCTCATGTTAAACCAATAATTTGTGAGATAAACAAAAAATAAAACATAAACTAGAGGAAAACTAACCGAAGTGGAGAAATGAGCAAGAAAAGTGCTAATATTATATATGAAATACACCTAAAAACATGCTCATTTGGACACTTATCACACCCCCACACTTATTTTTGCTTGTCCTCAAGCAAAAACGTACCAAGTAAGTAGGGAATGCTCAATACTAACAAATATTATTATGAAGGGTAGGAAAACATGATCTTTAACTTATTGAGGAGTGTGAAAAATCAACTGCTGGTGGCATAGGTGTGCTCAGGGTAAAAATAAAATATAGAGTTTCGGGGTATGATCAAGGTACTTCAATGTTTCTTTTAGGTGACTCTGAGAACTTTTACCATGGCCAACTTCTCTCAAGAATGGGCATTGAGGAGAAAACAAAAGGAAAAATAGATTTATGCATTTGTTTCACTTTTGCATAAGAGATGAGAAAATATAGGCATCACGCCTTTGTATTTAAGAACACTCAACTCTCTTTGTTGGTTACCAATGGTGTCTCGCAAGTCCCTTATTATTATTTTTCTTTCTCTTTTTAACAGAGAAGCACCCCTTAGCAATCCCTAAGAGAGAAGACAGAAAGAAACCCTGAGCAATAAAATCCAACCATTGCAGATTATTTGGTCACACCGCATATAAAATGCTCCTCAAAAGTAATCAAAATTTTAAAATTTGTACCATTTATCCCACAATTCATAACATTATTTGTTTTTAAAGAGAACAACCTATATTAGCAGGGTACATAATTTTTATTTTTGAACAAATGCAAGATAAGCAGAGAGATTTAAACAATTAAAGCACAAAATGCCCTAAAAGGCTCTTCCCCCACACTTAAGCTCAAGCAATGCCCTCATTGCGTAGATAAAATAAAATTAATAGGGCATGCAATTAATAAAGGAAAGAGTGTACTCCCCAGATTTCGTAGAGTGTGTAGAGCTCCCCCACACTTGAGTGCAGCTGTGGAATGTCATGAAATGAACCTGTAAAGAATATTCTACACAGCCAGAAGAACTCAAGTGAAACCTGCATTTTTATAACAAATAAAAGGGAAATATAGTACAAAAAAACAACATTAAATTAAAGGAAAGATAAAAGATAGATAGTGGGTTGCCTCCCACCAAGCTGCCCGGGTTTAACGTCTCTAGCTAGACGTATTTGACCAAGCTTTAGTTTGGAGAAGAGTTCGAGGGCGATTGTCCCGCTGTTCTTGGACAAAATAAGTTGCAGATAGGTCAGTTGAAATATTAGAATGAGAATTATACCTTTTAAGACGTGCCCCGTTGACCTTGAAAGTTTCGCCTTGTTTGTTCTGGAGTTCAAAGGCACCGTACGGGGTCACACTAACAATCTGGAAAGGGCCGGCCCAATGAGACTTGAGCTTCCCAGGGAAGATCCTTAATCTAGAGTTATACAGAGAACCCAATCACCAATTTCGAAGTCCTTCTTGAGGATCATCCTGTCGTGGAACTTTTGGTGCGCTCTTTATAGATCTTGCATTCTGGTAAGCCTGATCTCAGCTCTTCTAATTCGGAAAGTTGGAATTTCCTTTTCTCTCCTGCAGAAGTCATGTCAAAGTTTAGGGCCTTGATTGCCCAATATGCTTTATGTTCCATCTCTACAGGAAGGTGGCATGCTTTCCCATAGACCAGCTTAAAAGGAGACATCCCGATGGGAGTCTTGAATGCAGTGCGGTAAGCCCAAAGCGCATCATCCAGTTTAAGTGCCCAATCCTTTCGTGATGAGTTAACCGTCTTCTGGAGGATCCATTTTAACTCACGGTTGGAAACTTCTGCTTGGCCGTTTGTCTGGGGGTGATAAGGTAAAGCTACCTTGTGACGTACCCCGTACTTAACCATAAGCGCTTCGAATAAACGGTTGCAGAAGTGAGATCCACCATCACTGATAATAATTTGGGCACGCCGAAACGGGTAAAGATGTGCTTTTTGAGGAACCTGGTTACTGTCTTTGCATCGGCATGATGACAGGTATAGCTTCTACCCACTTGACACGTAATCAACTGCCACTAGAACATATTGGTGGCCCTGCGAGGAAGGGAACGGTCCCATGAAATCAATGCCCCAACAATCAAAGAGCTCACTTCTAGTATCCCTGTTGTGGCATCTCATGTCTCCTGGATGTGTTACCCATTTTCTGGCAATTATCACATTGTTTGCAGAATTGGTACACATCTTTATGAAGGGTCGGCCAATAAAAACCTGAGGCCAGGATCTTAGCAGCGGTCCTTGTGGGTCCATGGTGACCTCCGGCTTCCCGTGAGTGACAAAATGAATGACGCTTGAAACCTCTTCTTCCGGGAGACATCGTCGAATCAACCCATCAGCACTAACTCGGAACAAATACGGATCCTCCCAGAAATAATGCCTTGAGTCAGAAAGAAATTTCTTCTTCTGGGAGTAGGAAATCATAGGGTACTGTTCCAGAGACTAAATAATTGGCCAGGTCCGCTACCATGGCTCCTGTACTTTGGTGATGAGAAGACAGTCTCATCGGGGAAGAATTCGTTGATAGGCACACTATCCGTAGGAGTCACCAATCTAGAGAGATGGTCAGCGACGACATTCAATTTCCCGCTCTTATCTTTGACTTCGATGTCAAACTCTTGAAGTAGAAGAATCCAGCGCAACAAGCGAGGCTTGGCTTCTTGTTTTGTAAATAAGTATTTGAGAGCGGAGTGGTCTGTATGCACGATGACTTTGCTTCCCCATAAGTAGATCTGAACTTATCGAGGGAGAAAACTATAGCCAGAAGTTCTTTTTCGGTGGTCGTATAGTTTTTCTGGGCGTCGTTAGTGTTCTGCTAGCATAAGCGATCACTCTCAAGATTTTCTCTTTTTTCTGGCATAGAGCTGCCCCCACGGCGTAGTCACTTGCATCGCACATGATCTCAAACGGAAGAGACCAATCAGGTGGTATGACCACAGGTGCTGACACCAAATTTTGTGTTATAGTTTGGAAAGCAGCTGAACACCTTTCATCAAAATGAAACGGGGCATCTTTCTGTAGCAGGTCGGTCAATGGTTTGCTGATTTTGGAGAAGTCCTGAATAAACCGCCGATAAAATCCTGCATGCCCTAGAAATGCTCGTATATCTCGAACTGTAGTTGGTGCTGGTAACTTCTCGATAACCTCTACCTTGGCTTTATCCACCTCTATTCCTTTTGCTGATATTTTATGTCCAAGGACGATCCCGTCCTTGACCATAAAATGACACTTCTCCCAGTTTAAAACGAGATTCGTATCCTCACACCGTCTTAGGATTAAATCAAGTTGTGCCAAGCATTTGTCGAAACTAGAGCCATAGACTGAGAAGTCGTCCATAAAGACTTATATGCTCTGCTCGATGAAGTCAGCAAATATTGCTTGTCCTGGTCAAGTGAAGGTAGCAGGGGCATTGCACAGACCGAAAGGCATTCGTCTGTAAGCAAAGGTACCGTAAGGACAAGTGAAGGTTGTCTTGTCCTGGTCCTCAGGTGCGATTGGTATTTGAAAATAACCCGAGAACCCATCTAGAAAACAGTAGTACTCTTGCCCTGCTAGTCGTTCCAACATCTGGTCGATAAAGGGGAGGGAAATGATCCTTCCTGGTTGCCAAGTTCAAACGCCGATAGTCAATACACATGCGCCATCCTGTGATCTTTCTTTGAGGGATAGTCTCTCCCTTTTCATTAATAACAGCCGATTTGCCCCCTTCTTCGGGACAACTTGAACAGGACTGACCCATGGACTGTCAGAAATTGGATAAATGATGTTCGCGTCAAGGAGTTTCAGAACCTCCTTTCGAACTACCTCCTTGAGGTTAGGGTTTAGCCGGCGCTGAGGTTGCCTGATAGGTTTGAAGTTTTCCTCCATGTAAATATGGTGCGTGCAATAGGAGGGATCAATTCCTTTGATATCCGCAATAGTCCACCCGATTGCTGTTTTGTGCTTCTTTAATACCTCAAGTAACCTTGTTTCCTCCCCGGAATTCAGAGAAGAGGAAATAATGACAGGCAAATGGTCATTTTCAGCTAGGAAAGCATACTTGAGGTTAGAGGGTATTTCTTTAAGCTCGAGTTTAGGTGGTTGTTCTACTGATGGAATTGATTTTTGAGGTTTTCTGTCGAGTTCTTCGATTGGTGGCCGGTACGCTTGATAACCAGCCCTTCTTTTCTCTACGTACGCCAGCATGGCGTTAACTTCCGGATCCTCCACCTTTTCTTCTAGAGAAGTAAATAATACTCGCTCTAGCGGTTCTGTTTCAACATCCTGGATGGAAGATGGAGAATACGTGTCCTCATCTGTAGCAAAATCGCCTTCCTCCTCCTCATCATCTGTGAATCCCACTGTCTTAGCATGAGGAGAAAAGTTTGAGCTTTTCTTCATCATTTTCTGCATGTCGAATTCAATCGTTTCATCCTCGTACCGAAGAGTGATTTTTCCATCATGGACGTCAATGATGGCTTTGGCGGTACTTAGAAACGGTCGACCTAAATCAGGGGAACCTCGACATCATCATCCATTTCTAGAATGACGAAATCAGCTGGAAAGATAAAGCGAGATACTCCAACTACCAGATCCCGGACTATGCCCATGGGCTTGATCTCTGATCTGTCTGCTAGTTGGAGTTTGAAGGGAACCGGTTGCATTTCTCCTCCTTTAACTTTCAAGAAGGTGGCGTATGGCATGATATTTATGCTGGCTCCTAGGTCGCATAGACCACTTCCACAGTCCACTCCACCTATAAAACACGGGATCACGGGATTTCCCGGATCTGTTTGTTTGGGGGGAAGTGCTCGAAGAAGGGCTGCAGAGCATTCCTCTGTCAGGTGCACTGTCTCTTTTCCAGGTTTCTTTTTCTTCTTTGTCAAGAGATCCTTTAGGAATTTTGCGTAGTTAGGCATCTCTTGCAAAGCATCAAGTATAGGTATGTCGAGAGTCAGTTTCTTGAAAATGCTCAAGAATTTAGAGAACTGCTCGTCGAGGTGTTTCTTTTTCATTCTGTTTGGAAATGGGAGGTCACTGTTTTTATGAGTGGAAGTTGGGATGTCGATTGTGACTCGAGATGGAGGTGGAGTAACAGGAGTAGGAACTTGGATTTCTGAGGGAGGTGAAGTTGGTTTGGTGGTTTCATCAACATTGATATAGGAATCTTCAAGATTTTCTTTTTCTTTTCCTTTGCTGGTGGCAAGTTCCCTTCCACTCCTTAAAGAGACTGCACACAAGTTTGTTGATTGTAATGTGCCATCGTCTATAAGGACTGAATTTGCTTGTTCCTTTGGATTGGGATTAGTCTGTGAAGGGAATTGACCAGGTGGTCTTTGTTGAGTAAGTAACTGTTGGATCTGAGATTGCGAGGCTTTTTGGTCTTTGCGCAGAGCTGCGACCTCTTCTTGCGTATCTCGGGATTTACCCATCATCGCCTTAAACATCTCTTGCATTTGAGACATATCAGACTCAGGATTCGAAGGAGGTGGAGCTGGTCGGCTCGATGAAGCTTCATTGCCATAAGGCTGTTGTTGATATTGCCTTGGGCCTCCTTGGAAATTGGACTGAGGTTTGTAATTTTGGGATGTTTGTAGGGTATGTGGGTTCTGGATATTTCCGGTGTTTGAGTAGCTAAGATTGGATTGCATGTTACGTTGTCATGGTTGTCTGTATCCTGAATTGTTGGTGATGTAGTTTGCTTCCTCCGCTGCTTTCATTTCTTGTAGTTGGGGGCATTGTTCATAATCATGAGGCCCGCAACATTGCGTACAAGAATTAGTTGGAGATGATTGGGATTGAGGAGCATAGCCTGGAGGGGTAGTAGGTGGTCGGGAAATCATCGACTTAGCTTGCTGAGGGAAAGAATTCATAGCCATCTGCTCAACCACTTTTTGCAGAGTACTGACTTTTGTTGCCTGCTGAGCATTGCTCTCCATGAGTTGCTCGTGGCTTTTCATCAATTGGTCGAACTTGTTATCACTCTCCCCAACATGGTATAATCCTGGAGTACCGCTCCTTGATCCACCGGAGGCCCAGTCTCTGATTTCTTCACAGAGAGATTCCATGCTGTTCAGAAATTGTGCTCCTGGCTTTTTCAGAATGTCAGCCCCTAACGAAGATAGCACCATTGTTCTGCACGGACCGATCAAGCCCTTGTAGAACAATTGTGATACTTGTTCTTTCGTCAGACCATGGTGAGGACAAGTAAGTAGTAGACCTTTGAAGCGATCCCAAGTTTCACAAATATTCTCCGACCCTGGTTGCTTGAAATTATAAATTTCAGCAATCATCTCCAAAGTTCGGCTCGGAGGTAGGAATTTGTCATAGAACTTGGTGGCCATGTCGTCCCAGGTACCAATGGTACTCGGTGTTAGGCTATGATACCACTTGCTCGCGTTTCCCGTCAGGCTGTGTGGGAATAACGACAATCTTGCATATTGAAGTACTGCGTCGGTTGCAGTAAGACTATTGGCATGTTGCAAGAATTTTGTAACATGTAACAGGGCTTCGTCCGGACTGGTGCCATCAAACATGCCCAACTCCTTCACACATCGAATCTGATGATATGGCTTCAGCTTCTGCCACTCATCGTATTCAGATGGGCTGAGGTGAGGAAGGATGATAGCAGGCTGCTGTCCTTGGTTAGACGGCCTGTTGATATTTCGAACCGTTGCTGGTGTAGCTGCCATGTTAGCTTCCGGGTCAGAATCTATCACTGTGGTGGTATTTCGTTGAGTTCGTCTCTGCCTTAGGGTATGCAGAAAGGTTCTCTCGATTTCTGGATTATAACCAACCGTGTGATTATTGATATTTTCTGGGAGACTGTTTGACCTGGTAAAAGGCATTCACCACTCAAAACAGAGAAAAGAACTGGTTATGCGTTAGAATAAATAAAAATGTTAGGAATTAGTTGACAGAAATTTAAAGTTAGTAGTTAGGGACAATGGAAAGAAATGACAATGGAACGAAATGACAATGGAACGAAATGACAATGGAACGAAATGACAATGGAACGAAATGACAGAAATTTTAAGTTAGTAGTTAGAGACAATGGAATATTAAAGGACAATGGAAAGAAATGACAATAATATTAAGAAGTTAGTAGTCAGATGTCCAAGTCAGATCAGAAGTTAGATGTCCAATGTCCAAGTCAGATGTCTGAGATTATATGTCCGAAATTGGATTAACAGTTTTTTTTAATAAATTAACAGATTATTATAATATAACAGGTGAATTAACCGGGGCTTAGGGACTAGATTAAATCAAGTCCCCGGCAACGGCGCCATTTTGCAGAGTGGATTTTATCGTGAGTGATTAGTGATGGTGAAATTGATAAAAGAAAGAAATTAATACTCAAAATATCCGTCGGGCTGCAAATAAAACCCGGTCGCAGTAGTATAGAAGACAGAAGCGGCCGGGGTCAAACCGTGGGACTTATAGCGAGATAAAATAGTTCCTAAGCTTGTCACAAAAAGGGGGGAAGTTAATTGACTTGTTTTTTAGAGAAAATAATAAGCAGATTAGAAAACTGAGTGCAGATGAATTAAATGGAACTCCGGGTTCAGGTTTTATATAATCTGATTAATTATGCTATCTCTACCGGTTTAATATATTAGTTTGGCAAAATTCCTATTATTATCCTAAGGACTAAGTCATAGATCCTTAAGAACTCGTTTACCAGAAAATGCTCGGTCTAATCAAGGTTCGAGCAATACTATGTAAACGGACGTTAAATTCGAGGAATTATAATTGCATCTGAAAATACTAACCTATTAAATCATAATAAGCTTTCTCCAGATTTACGGCTTAATTAACCTGTCTATTTATCACCTGGTCTGATCAAAATAGACTTAGGAAAGCATTTTAATAAATTCATGTAATTTATTAAAATGGTGAGAGAAAACCTTTAAGCGTAACAAACTGTATTTATTTTAACCGGTAGAAATATTGATTACATAATTAAACAAATCATAATTAAAACCTTTGCCCGGAGCAAATCCTCCTTAGCCTGACATATTAAAGACAGAATAAGAAGTAGAGGAATACATCTGAGAAGATGTTTATTTCCGCTCCGCTATCTTATCTGTTAATATTTTTGACAGAGGTTGGACAGGATAACGGTATGAAGTGGAATGATTTATGGGATGAGATGTAGTATGGAATTTATGTGGATGAAATGAGTGATTTTATGGAGAGTTTTATGGTATTTTTATGGAAGAAAATGACATAAGTTTGGGGTCGAACGTCTGTCTTTGATTTGAAGTAGCAGTGGCCTTTTTATAGAGGAGAGGAAGAAGAAGAACGACTGCAGTGGAAGAGCATTGAATGCTCATTAATTGCAGGGGACAGAGCTGAGGAAAATAAGGTGTCGACGGGAAGTAGTTGGACATGGCAGAAACAAGTCGACGGGTGAAGTCGACGCGAAGAAGAAACTGGTCGCGCCTGATTTTTTAAGTCACGACTGTCCGCTTCCGCATGATAACAGGCGGTTGGTTTGTGTGTTGTCCGCCTCGTTTGAGGCGGTTGCCCTATGTATTGTCCGCCTCTTCATGGGCGGTTGAAGCCTCTCAAGTCCGCCTCCCACGTCCGCCAGTTTATGAGCGGTTGCAGCCTCCCACGTCCGCCAGTTTATGGGCGGTTGCAGCCTTATATGAGTCGTCCCCTGAATTTAGGCGGTTGCCTTAACCGCGACCTATTTTCCTTCAAACTTTGACCGGCTCTAGATTCTTCGTTGGACCCCGTTTTCTGAGCCGTTTGCGTCTATGCGTTCGTCTCTTCGTCTACTTTACTCCAGCGTGGTTTTCCTCATGTTAAACCAATAATTTTGTGAGATAAACAATAAAACATAAACTAGAGGAAAACTAACGAAGTGGGAGAAATGAGCAAGAAAAGTGCTAATATTATACATGAAATACACTATAAAACATGCTCATTTGGACACTATCATGGTCCGACCGACCTTGCAAGTCCGGTCGGTTCCAGAAGCTTTCCCGTCTTTGTAAATCTGGGCTCGACCGAACTTGCAAGTCCGGTCGCAAGTTCGGTCCGGCCCAATATTTGCATTTTTATTTCTGTTTTCAGTCCTCTCTTTTACCCATTACTTCCCCATTGTTCCTACACTTATTCCCCATGTTTTAAACACTACTTAGGCCCTCCAAATTGCCTTAGTTCATCCACCAAATTCCTTACTCAATCCATCAATCAACTTACACAATTTCCTCACTTCCTTTCCACACTTACAACAGTTTTTCATCCTCCAATGCTACAGATTTTTGTTCCTACTTCCCCATGCATATTCTCATCTCCTAATGCCATTTCCAAAGCCTACAATGTATTATCTTACCCTCCAATTCATTCTCAGGCCACTACAATATCTATACCCAAGTCCAACACTCTTGTCACCAATTCTTCCACGCTAATCCTTCCTAACTTCTCCAATGTACCTCTATACACTTTGTTACAGATTTTGGGTTCTTATTTCCTCCATTACTCCCTCAACTAATGCTACTCCTAGTATCCAAATACATCCATTCACTTCCTAGTTACATCCCACTAACAAATCATACCCAAATCTGTTACAAGCTACTAAACGCTCCCATTATACTCTCCACATACACCTAGTCACTACCTAGGTTGTTTTCTCATCTTGAACACTTAAGTCCTCAAATTCCTAGATAAATTTGACATAGTCTCCCCTATATTATTAACATTCTCCACATGGTTTCACTCACATTATTGATCCATACCACCTGTTCACAACCAATACCAATATACCCATTCTCATATACAAAATACCACACTAAACAACCTTAAATTCCTGCACTCAAACCTTAATTCCCATTTAGGTTTTAACAAGTTTTAAAATGCCTTTTAAGGATTAAAACACTTGTTTTCTCCTACACATTACACTACCACTGCACTACCAATTTACAATACCAATTTTAACTTCTAAAAATGTGTACATTACTCATTACCAAGCTACACAAGGAAAGAGTGCAATTACCTTCTTTCTCCTTCTAGTTTCCTTTCTTCCTCTTGCTTCTTCCTTCTCTCTCTCTACCGGTTATAGTACTTCACAAATCTAACATTATAACCCATTCACATACACATTTCAATACCAAGACTAACCCTTAGATTACATTAATGTTTTGAAGTAATTTCTAGGGTTTAGAAACATGTTACCTTCCAAGGGTGTAGATGAAGCTTAGAGGAGCTTAAGAACAATGTTTCTACTCCTTCAAAGAAGCCAAAATCGGCTGGGTACAAAAGGAACCAAAAAGGGTTTAGCTAAATTTTCGTTTTGCCCATAAGGCTAGAAAAAGATGAAGTTTTTAAGAATATTTTTACCTCATTAGAACAAGGAGAACAAGGTGGTTCTAGTGGTAGTCTTGAAGCTCCAATGCTCCTACCCATGGAGATGAAAGTGCTCCTTTTCGAATTTTGAAAAGATAGGAATGCTCTACTTGATGAGGGATTCTATGGTGTAGTTGTAGTTTTTATAATTTTGGAGCAAGTATAGGCACTCAACAAGAGGAGAGAAGTGAGGTTTTTGGTGAGTTTGTTATTTCCTCCATTGTTGTCCGATTGGAGAAGGAGGAGAATAGAGAGGAGGGAGATGGGGGTCTGTACGTGGAGAAGGGAAATGAGAGTAGGAGAGAGAGTGTGAGAGAGTGGGGTAATAAAGTAGATAAAGTAGTAGTTTTATTACTTTTGTTGTTTTGTGAATAAGAGTGAGTAAAGAGAGTGTGTGTGAGGGGGAATAAAATCGGACCACACACAGAACCCATGAGGGTTTTAAAATTCTATTTACAATATTGGACACATAAGTTTGGTCTATTTATGTTTCTACCCCACAACTTCCCGTTTTTGACGGTCTTTACTAATTCCTCGTTTTATTGATTTTATTGGTTCTAAAGCTTCACTAATATTTATTAATGATTATTTAGTTGACTAAAATTGTTACGAGTCTATTTGACCCGCTTAACGACACGTTTTCCCGGTTACCTCGAAAAACGCGCTTTAATGTTCATTAGTGTTTTTAATCCATTTTAAGGATCCGTTTTCTTCGGGGTTGTTCCCTAATATTTATTTAGACTCAATTAAGCCTTTAGAATCCCTATAATACTCTAACCGAGGTCTCGTACCTCCTATGGTTATTTTAACGCTTATTTAGCGTTTTTCGCTTTTTAAGCGTTTCTTTATTTCTTTTTGATTTATTCTCCTTACCAATATTAATTAGGTACCATTAGGCCCTTAAATACGTATTAGATTAATTTTAATCCTTATGTTTAAGTTCGGGGTATTTCAATCTACCCCCCTTAGGAACTTTGTCCTCAAAGTTGTTCGAGGTTATGGGTTTACAATGCTTACTCATTCTTACGTGTCCAATACCAAAGCCATACGTTCTTCCTCCTTACTAATCCCAAATCGGTTACTCAAGGTTTCTCCTTTCCATACCATACCAATGTACAATAATTACTCTGATCCGCACTACTTCCGACCATCCGGTTCCTCATTACCAAATTTATACATACATACAATGCAAGGCTATCCCCAAAGCGATGCAATACACATTCCAATCCCGCAGGCGCTCAGGTCCTCTAGACACGGGACTCCTCTATGTCCCGCTGCCCTTGGAATAATACAACGTAATATACTACTATCTTCTCCGTACCAGCTTCCAACAAATACTCAGTCCCCAGTCTAAGGAAAATCCTTCCCCGCGGCTACATAGAAATCCTTCTAAAACATACAACTCCAGATTCCAATTTATGTTCATTACTTCTATCCTATGTGTGATTCTTGTGACCACTGAGGGGAGCTTCAAGAATCATTCGACCCTGATGTGATCAGCATCAGTGTTGAACTATCTTTCCACCCCAATTTGTGTTCGGTTTCCCTTGATCTGATCAGGATCAAGTTCGACTTCCCACATCAGGTTCAACCAAACAAATAATTTAATTGTTTTCATTTTCTATCTTTTTATTCTTTCTAGTCGTGATTACGAATTCATACATCTCCAAAGGATGGAATCAGTCCATCAATCATCCTCACTCTATTTCCCAAATGCTTTACTCCATGGTTCAATCCTAATGCTCATTTCATCAACCTTCACTACTTCCATCCATTACTCACCATCATATCCTATATTCTAACTAAGGAATACTACATTTATAAGATTTAGTTGACTTCAATTGTTTCAAATATTTTACTTACGATTCCACTACTCATGAATTTCATTCATCTACTATCCTCATTCATTTCGTACTACTTCTTCAAAGGTTACAATACTTGTGGAGCTCCGTCCACTACTCATTACTTTTTTTACTAATACTCTTACATTGGTGTTACAAGATGGGTATACTCCTCCTATGGTATTTGCATGTCTAATGCCTAATTACCATAGTTACAATGTGAATGAGTACTTATGTTTATTTAACATAGTATCAATCATCAATTTGGTTCTCATTTGTGCTATGCACATTATGGTTTATGTGTTTTATTCACAAAACTTACATTAAGCGGTTTTCGCTCTACCCCCCTTAAAAGGGATTACGCCCACATAATCTACCATATGTATTATTATTAAACATTGGTTTAATCAGTTTGGGCAAACTGAAGCGTTTAGCTTCACTACGGTATACTATATAATATGCTCTGGTCAAAGGGTCTTAACCATACCAATGGTTTAGTCTTTGTACCAAGAGTTCCCATATGAGTTTATTTAACTCATATGTAATTCAGTTCTAGCTTAATCGGCTTCAAGGCATTAATAGCTATTTTGCTATACTTACTAGGTATATTAATCTCCTAGCTAGGGCCCACTAGCTTCTGCTGCGTGACCCTGATAACTTGGGTTATTCACCCTTCTTGTTATCCTTAATGTGCTATACATCACCTTCTCATCCGTCTATTATGGGGATGAGGTTTACTAAACAACTGCGGTATTCTTTTACCATGTTTGAACTCAACGAGTTAAGATTTATAACCAGCTCTCTGGTAATCTACTGCACATGCTATTTATGCTTCCACGATTATTCATTAAGCTCCTCCGACTTATTGTCGGGCGAGGTTAAGTTACTACTTAGTTGTAGTACTTCCTCTGTTGTCAATAGCTTCTGAATTATACCAGTTCTCCTGGTTCAGTACAAGTGTTCTTTACTTGTATGACCTTGCATTGATATGCGTCGGTCCTAGTGACTTACTTGTATCTCCTTTCACCTTATATTCCAATGGAATTCACATCTTGTGATTATTAGTGTGTTGTACACTTCGTGCTTCTTTGGCCTTAGGCCGCACTGTATGTTGCTAAGCTTGCTTGACTGACTTATGCCATGTTTGTGGTGAAAGGAAAGATTTACTACGGTTTACATTCTCCATATCCCAAGCCATCTCATTAGATCATTAGCTGAACAAGTGCAATGCCAAAACACTCAGTCATACAGAGTGCAGAGGCGTAAACGCTTGACAGTAAGTCACTTACGTGATGGAAGGAATATTTCTGCCTGTCATCTCATATTTATACTCCGTGTCATTGTCTGCTACTTCCTCATATCGGTCGCTTGTTGCGCACCGTATTCTTACTCATTATACAACATCATTTTTACTGTTTCTGTTACTGTGATAGTTTTCTTTACTCATTGCCATTGTCATTGGCACCATTTCCTTATGGTGTAAATGCACTAGGAGTTCCCTATGTTTATGTGTATGACGGTTGTCGTAGCATACGGCAATCTTATTATCTTCCCAATGTGGAGATGTCTTATTCCACTTAAGTTTTATGTGTAGGTTAACTTACCTCACATTCTATCATCACTTGTGATACAATTTACCAAGTATCTTGGTTGACCAAGGATAAAGCAATTTACCGGTTTACAAGCTCACTTGAGCGTTGGTCATTCATGGTGTGCAATGTGCACTCACATTGATTGTTTTTGACAATTACTGTCCTCCCAAGGCTGAGCATTGGTTATAGGCTCTGGCTGTGTAGTTTTATTCTTGTATGTACATCACCGGGACATCCCATGAAGCTTCAAGGGTTTTCTGGTCCCGTTCTCCAATTGAAGAGTACTCTGTCATTGATAAATGAAAGTTCTTGTTGAGGGGTTTGTCTCCACTCATAGGTCTAATGACAAGGTTTGCTATGTTGGTGTTTACACAATGGTCCACCACATGTTTGGGTGCTTATGGAGTATGCTTACTCCTTTAAGTCGTAATGGTTTGGAAATCTCATTTCCTTATTCCATCACCCCTTGGCAATATCTAATGCGTGGTTTTATTGTTATAGTAGATGGAAGCCTTTTCTAAGGTTCACATCATCGTCGCATTAGTGGTCTTCGGTTACGAGGGGTACCTTCCCTTGGGTTCTCGTAGTGTCCAAGTGTGGACCAGGCCAATGTTGGCATTATCATGATTCTTATGCCTCTGTGCTACCATTGCTACAGAAGGCATGGCGGTAATTAAGAACTCCGTCAACTGTATACTAGGCTGATGCCCTAGTGACAGTGACATTGGGTTGGCCATTACTCCAAGCCACTCAGGATGTTGGGTTGAATTTATGGGTCCAGTTGTTGATTTCTTGTCGTATGAGGCAATATTTCTTGCAAGTCTTGTTAGTAATGGTGTGGGTTTTGCAACCGTTTAAGGTTACATAACGCATCAGGTTTATGGCTTTAGAGCCATATTGCTGCAAGCTATGCTCTTTGCAAGCTGCTTATACATGTTTCCACTCCATGTATACCGTCATAGGTTGGAGGTATTATTGGGCTCCATGGTAAGTCGTGGTATCACGCTTCCGTTCATAGGAGGCCTTTTAGGCAAATGGTATTAATAGGTGCCTCTCAGTATCTTAGGGCATTTCCTGTTAAGTGAAATCCCTTCGGTGTCCTAACCGAGTGTTCGTTTAGCCCCGTGCTCATATCATTACATTGTTCAACTGTTGTTAACGCAGACACCCTTCAAGGATCGCTCCTGGGTGTTGGTAGCTGTGCCGTTACATCCGGCTAATGTTTATAACATGTGTTGTCCTCTATACCGTCTTATGGCATTGCATTAAGCTATCTCCTTTCGGGTTATGACGTCTCCGTCATTGGGGTAGACCGTTTATACTTGCTCCTAGTGCTTGAGACTAGGTTTAAATATCCTCTCCGATGATGGGTTGTGCTTCGTAGTAATCTTGTGATTGCTCTTGGGAGTTCTGTCCCGTTGTTGAGCATTGTGGTGTTACGTCGGCAACTGCCTTACAGTGTTTAGGCTGGGTATACCATCCAGCTGTCAGGTAATTGCTTAGATTATTTGAGACATATCCAATGTCTATACTACTAGTATATGCTCTTTGCACTTCCTAGTTCTTATTCCTCATCTTCAGATGGTTCTCTGAGTTCCTTGATACTTGATCGTCTGAGGTGCCCAGCTGTTCTGTTTGAACTCACTCATGGTCCGTAGAACGGAGTTGACTACTTCCCGTGCGTCGCACACTACATGTATACATACGTGGGGTACCATGTTGATACGTTACCACTTACCCAACTATATGTCGGGCCCGCAAGCTCCTTCGGAGTGCGGTTGTCCCACATCCCGTAACGGGTACACTTGTAGTGTTCGTCACACGCCTAGGTGAAGTATTCTGTTGTCAACTCCTCTTGTATCATTCTATGATACTCACCATAATGCTGTGGGTTCTGGTTTTAAAATCCAAGGTTTTAAAAGAAGGTTTATGGTTTTGAAAGAAATTTTGGGTTTTAAAATATGGTTCGGTGTTAAAAGAAATCTTCATGGCATAGCCATGTTGAGGTCTTGACCAAGTCTAGCTTCTTGCTGACTGGTAAGTACAGTAGTCGGCCGTTAAGGCCTTCCCAAGGTTTCATACGTCTGGTTGTTAGGATGTGTGATCCTGTGGTTGTTTCATTACGGTCACCGTACATTACTATGTACTTGTGACGTGTGAGTGTTCCTTTACATGTTCATGTTCTTACTGCACTTGCCGTAGCAAGTGCGTGGTACTGGTGGTTTTTGAGTAATCCTATACCGATCACGGTATGGTTTCCATTGGTGTTTGTTAGTCTTGTTGACGCTTCCCTCGATCTTATTGATCTATAATTGGTATACTCGCTCCTTTAGGTAGCTTCTTGGTGGTCTAGACATGGCTGTCGTAGACCTGGGTGCTCCTCCACTCCTTGGAGCTTCTGTTCTATTTGGTTTAGTGTCGTTCCTTGTGGCTCGTTCCCACACTTGTGGTGGTTACTGAGCCTTCCTCGTTTAGGTACTACGCTTGTAGTCCTATTGGATGGTATCTCATGGTTGTTCTTGTAGTTGTCTGAGCTACATTGGCCAGGTATTGCAACCTTAATGGCGTCGTAGTTTTGGAGTTAGCCGCTTCCGACTATGTCCTTAGTCAGCTAGCATACCGGTGGTATTATTCAAGTATTACTACCCCGTAGACTTGTGTCTCGGGTTCCGTTATTGCTCCCCTTTTTTTTTATTCTGTTGCACGGTTAGTGCTTCTGTCTTGCTGTTGGTTGACTAGCTAGGTTTCGCGACTGCTAAGCACGTCGCCCCATGCTGTTGTAAGTTGTAGCCTCCTCGTGGTTGGAGTGTTCATCCTACCGCTATTACGTGCGGTGTTGTGGTTCAACCGGGACCCATCTCCGGGACTTCCAGTTCTTGGAATCTACCAATGTCAGTTCTTGTTTACCGTGTGATGCTTCACAACTGCCAGATCGGGTTTCCCCGAGTATGAGAAGGACTTTTCTTCTCTCTGGCGTCCTTTCCCAAGTTATACAGTGGGGTTTGCGGCGGGCGGGACTGGTATTGTAGGTATCCGGTACTCACCGGTAGTTCCTAACTAGCATATCTCTAATGCTAACACTCAGCCCTTAGCCCTAAGCTTCTAATTCCTAACTCGGTATTTCCTAAACTCGGTATTTCCAGTCATCAGAGCGATACTTCGCTCTGATACCACTTTTTGTACACACCCCTACCATTAATACATGCTTACCGTCCAATCTCCTTACACATCAGATACACGCAGCGGTTACTTACTTATATACAATGGGTGATACAATGCCGTTAACCACCCACGTGGCTAACAAGGCTACTACTACTGCTTACAGCATCGGTCTGATGGACCGGAATCCCGAGTACTACACATCTATAATACATACTCCATTCATCAATCAATTACAACAATGCTCCATTCAATACTGCTCCTCCTCAATCCATACAATACAATATACTTCACCGAGTCTACTAGGATCCTTATACATTTATAATGTCTCTTCCAAGTTCATACATACTCTCTAGGAGTCTACATCTTCCCATTTTCTCACAACTACTTACTTTCTAAGTACAAGGGTGTGCCTCCGGTCTCTTCCTTGACCATATTCGCTTCGGGTACCTGCACACTAAAAATGGTCCCCCGAAGGGGTCAGCTTTCGCCGAGCATGATAACCGCATACCCCGCGTACTAGTGAGGGTACGCCGACCACTTGGTCGAATACATGCGGTTCGTTTTCATACAAACATACATGCATACATGCTCTTATACACAATATTACAATACATTACGCAAGCATACACACATACATACACTTCATTGCATACAAGAAGTACACATAAACCATCCAATACATACTTACCTTTTTCCGAATTCAACATACACATTACATACACAGCATACAATACTTGTTAGCTTCATTGGTCCACCGGGTTAATCGGGTGGAGATTACTCTTTTACTCGTTACTTCATACATACGCATACATACTCATACTCATACATACTTACGGATCCATACTTACTTACTCTTACTCTTACTCAAGTTAAGTCGTCGGGACCTCCGGCCCTGGGGACTACTCCGTCCCACCTCCGGGATTTACTTGACTCACCAATCCGGGATGCTACCCATTTAAGGGATTTGGGCCGCGGACCAGTTTAAGAGTCAGGAATTGCAGCCAACCTCTTGTGACTCCGCATCCTCACGCGTGGCCGAAGCTATATCGGACTTCTACTCATTCCGGTTTACTCACTTAAGTTAGGAGTTAGGAATTAGCAGAAGTCATTCATTCAGGCCACAATAATACAATGCAAAGCTCATATACACATCCATCCAAAATACAGTGCAATATACAAGTACACTACAAAATACAATACACAGCATCATCATTCATATGTTTCATGAATTATACAAACTATTGTTCAAGACAAATATCAGGAACAATGTAAACAAGCACAGGTAAGTGCAATATAGTCCGATTCATGCATTTATCTTATTAGGTGATCAAATAAGCACACAAATCGGGGTAACCAGATTAGGATACAGGGCATGAAGAAATCATACCTTTCACCGTTGTACTTGTACCCCAACGTTCCTCCGGTGTTCACAAATCAAATCCTATTATATATACATACAGTGGAATGATTAATCTATCTATCCTTAACTTAACCCGATTACTCTTACGTTTACTAATCCATACTTACTAAGTCTTGCATTACAATACTTACATTTTATTTACTTACTCATAATTACTTAACAATGGTTTACTTACCTATATATGCACATATGTATAGGTGGGTATACATATACATACATATATATACTAACCATAGTCTTATAGTTTTTTTTTTGTAAGTTTTGACCCGACCGAACTTGCGACCGACCTTGCAAGTTCGGTCCAAGTCAGTAGGCTACATCGGGTGAAAATTCCAGGGCCGACCGACCTTGCAAGTCCGGTCCCAAGGTCGGTCCATTCCAGTGAGTTACTTAACGGAAAATTTTAGCCCGACCGACCTTGCAAGTCCGGTCGCAAGGTCGGTCCATTCCAGATTCATCCGGGGGAATTTTCTTCCCCGACCGAACTTGCAAGTCGCAAGTCAGTCCGGTCGATTCCAGTAGGTTTCAGACGGGAAAATTTCTGGTCCGACCGAACTTGCAAGTCCGGTCGCAAGTCCGGTCGGTTCCAGAAGCTTTCCCGTCTTTGTAAATCTGGGCTCGACCGAACTTGCAAGTCCGGTCGCAAGTTCGGTCCGGCCCAGTATTTGCATTTTTATTTTGTTTTCAGTCCTCTCTTTTACCCATTACTTCCCCATTGTTCCTACACTTATTCCCCCATGTTTAAACACTACTTAGGCCCTCCAAATTGCCTTAGTTCATCCACCAAATTCCTTACTCAATCCATCAATCACTTACACAATTTCCTCACTTCCTTTCCACACTTACAACAGTTTTTCATCCTTCAATGCTACAGATTTTTGTTCCTACTTCCCCCATGCATATTCTCATCTCCTAATGCCATTTCCAAAGCCTACAATGTATTATCTTACCCTCCAATTCATTCTCAGGCCACTACAATATCTATACCCAAGCCCAACACTCTTGTCACCAATTCTTCCACGCTAATCCTTCCTAACTTCTCCAATGTACCTCTATACACTTTGTTACAGATTTTGGGTTCTTATTTCCTCCATTACTCCCTCAACTAATGCTACTCCTAGTATCCAAAATACATCCATTCACTTCCTAGTTACATCCCATTAACAAATCATACACAAATCTGTTACAAGCTACTAAACGCTCCCATTATACTCTCCACATACACCTAGTCACTACCTAGGTTGTTTTCTCATCTTGAACACTTAAGTCCTCAAATTCCTAGATAAAATTTGACATAGTCTCCCCTATATTATTAACATTCTCCACATGGTTTCACTCACATTATGATATACCACCTGTTCACAACCAATACCAATATACCCATTCTCATATACAAAATACCATACTAAACAACCTTAAATTCCTGCACTCAAACCTTAATTCCCATTTAGGTTTTAACAAGTTTTAAAATGCCTTTTAAGGTTTAAAACACTTGTTTTCTCCTACACATTACACTACACTGCACTACCAATTTACAATACCAATTTTAACTTCTAAAAATCTGTTACATTACTCATTACCAAGCTACACAAGGAAAGAGTGCAATTACCTTCTTTCTCCTTCTAGTTTCCTTTCTTCCTCTTGCTTCTTCCTTCTCTCTCTCTACCGGTTATAGTACTTCACAAATCTAACATTATAACCCATTCACATACACATTTCAATACCAAGACTAACCCTTAGATTACATTAATGTTTTGAAGTAATTTCTAGGGTTTAGAAACATGTTACCTTCCAAGGGTGTAGATGAAGCTTAGAGGAGCTTAAGAACAATGTTTCTACTCCTTCAAAGAAGCCAAAATCGGCTGGGTACAAAAGGAACCAAACAAGGGTTTAGCTAAATTTCGTTTTGCCCATAAGGCTAGAAAAAGATGAAGTTTTTAAGAATATTTTTACCTCATTAGAACAAGGAGAACAAGGTGGTTCTAGTGGTAGTCTTGAAGCTCCCAATGCTCCATACCCATGGAGATGAAAGTGCTCCTTTTCGAATTTTGAAAAGATAGGAATGCTCTACTTGATGAGGGGATTCTAATGGTGTGTAGTTTTTATAATTTTGGAGCAAGTATGGGCACTCAACAAGAGGAGAGAAGTGAGGTTTTTGGTGAGTTTGTTATTTCCTCCATTGTTGTCCGATTGGAGAAGGAGGAGAATAGAGAGGAGGGAGATGGGGGTCTGTACGTGGAGAAGGGAAATGAGAGTAGGAGAGAGAGTGTGAGAGAGTGGGGTAATAAAGTAGATAAAGTAGTAGTTTTATTACTTTTGTTGTTTTGTGAATAAGAGTGAGTAAAGAGAGTGTGTGTGAGGGGGAATAAAATCGGACCACACACAGAACCCATGAGGGTTTAAAATTCTATTTACAATATTGGACACATAAGTTTGGTCTATTTATGTTTCTACCCCACAACTTCCTGTTTTTGACGGTTCTTTACTAATTCCTCGTTTTATTGATTTTATTGGTTCTAAAGCTTCACTAATATTTATTAATGATTATTTAGTTGACTAAAATTGTTACGAGTCTATTTGACCCGCTTAAAGACACGTTTTCCCGGTTACCTCGAAGAACGCGCTTTAATGTTCATTAGTGTTTTTAATCCATTTTAAGGATCCGTTTTCTTCGGGGTTTGTTCCCTAATATTTATTTAGACTCAATTAAGCCTTTAGAATCCCTATAATACTCTAACCGAGGTCTCGTACCTCCTATGGTTATTTTAACGCTTATTTAGCGTTTTTCGCTTTTTAAGCGTTTCTTTATTTCTTTTAGATTTATTCTCCTTACCAATATTAATTAGGTACCATTAGGCCCTTAAATACGTATAAGATTAATTTTAATCCTTATGTTTAAGTTCGGGGTATTTCACTTTTCTCTTCTTCTCCTTTTTTTGTTTAATAGTTCTGGTATCGGTTATCTAGTAATAAGTGCTATTGCCCTGGTGGCATCAGTGGTAATTCGTGTCATTAACCGTGTATCAGCTCGGTTGTAGGTTGTAAGTAAAATCTGTGCTACATTTAGCAAACTTGGTTCTCCTAATTCAATCTCATTGAGTACAATACATATTCCTTTTTCCTGTTTCTCACGATAATATTCATCATAGTTCATATTCATTCCTCATCCGTTTAATCGGATGTACTGCAGATTGCATGATAGCTTGAGCAACTTGGCTCTTCACTTCCCAACCATCCTCACTGATGGTGGTGCATCTACAAAGGGTATGCTTGTCCATAAGGACTAAACATTCATCACTAGTAGTGATTAGCATTAAATGCGGGTATACTCTGATGGTATTTGGCTATTAAGCCATGTCTGAAAAATTCCCAACAATTTAAACTGGTGTGGGTTACAATCACAGTGGATGTATAGTTCTCCAGTTGCAGTGGTTGGACTAACGGTCCTTCCAAAGTTGCATAAGTATCTCATCTCAAGGTTTGTATGAAAACGTTTGAAAAACATTTTTTTTGGTATATATATAGTAAAAGACTAAAAAGTAATAGTTGTTGCAGTTGCAGTTGCTGTTGCTGTTGTTTTTTGTGTTGCTGCACTTGCTCCGTCAAGTGCGCAAGGCAGATGGAAATTTCAATGGTTTACTTGTCATAGCGCTTGCAATAGCAAGTGCGCCATGCAGGTGGAAATTCTGGTTTAGCAATTACTGGTCTCATTGACTCTGCGTCATCGAGTATAGGCTACATGATAATGTAAGCATTAACATCCTGTTCATATATATAAAACCCCAAGGTTTAAAGCTTATTGGTACTGACTACACACAACTAATCCCAAAGTCTTACGCAAAAGGCGAGTGATCAATGACACACTCCCACATACTTATAACAAGTCTTTGTCTAACATCCAAGGTAAATACACAACATAGTAAGTAAAAGTCTTCCATCAGCGGTCTCATGGAGTTCAGGGTACTCATGCCCTATCAAACCCTTGCCTCTCTGGGCTCCAGCATCAGTAGATGTCTGGCCATCTTGACCGCCTCGTGGTACTCCAGATCCTCAGCTGAGGTCTTATGAGTATTCTTTGGTGGCCTGTAGTTACGGCTCTCAAGGTTCATCCAGCACTCGAATTCCCTATGGCCCTCTTTCTTACAGCACCGACAGACAACTTTGCGGCCTTCGCAGTCGACCCAGGATGGTCCTTTCCACAACGCTTACAGTAAAAATGGCGTTGGGGCTGTCCGGTGCCTAATGGTAGTATTTAAGTTTAAGTTATAATCTGATGGTATAAAGGTTAAGGTCACAATTGAATTTAAGAGGTAGGTGTTCTCACCCTTAGGAGGTGCAGATCTCATAGGCTGAGCATCTATAGCTGGGCCGGTCAACCGAAGGACGGGCTCTTTTCCCTTTGCTCCCTGGTGACCCTGCTGCCCTTTCTTTGGAAAGAATTTCCTGTTTAAGGTTTCGGGTCAGCATTCATAAGGTATTTAATATGATAAATAATCTAGAATGGAATAAGTCCTTACTTTCCCTTCTTCTGGCCATCGCCTGGAGATGCTCCTCCACCCTCAGACTCTCCCTCAGGGTTCTTTCTCTTCTTGGCCCCGAGAGTCTCTTCCCGAGTCTGGAGCATTAGCTCCGTCCTCGAGGCAGCCTCATAACACTCCTGGAATCTCATTGGTAAGTTCTCACAAGGTCAATTGGTAATGTAGTAAGTAAAGAATTTTATGGCTTTCAGGTTAATACCTGAATGGTAGTGTAGAGGGTAGCACCCATCGCCATCTGGATGCAAAACAACAATCCTCCCCGGAACTTCTCGACCTTCACGGTCTCTGAGTAATCTACACCGGGGATGAAGTCCAGCAGACCAATGAATCGAGCGTAGTACTCATCCACGGTCAGACCTCCCTGAGACAATGTCTCGAACTCCTGGCGCTTCTTCTGCTTAAGATGAGCTGGATAGTACTTCCCTCTCAGTAACTCGACAAGGCAGCCCACGAAAAGTCGGGCGTAGCTAGGTGATGGTCCTTGACCAACCTCCCATTAAGTACTGGCTGCATCCTCCTCATGATGGAAAGCAGCAATGACAACCTTCTGGTGGCAGGTACTTGTAAAGCTTCGTAGGCCTTCTCATGTTCAACTATGAATCGCTCCAAGGCTACGGGGTCTGGCTCCCCAGAATATGTAGGTGGTCGGGTTGTCTCGCTAACTGATTTCAGCCAGTTCGTTTCCCTGGGTTGTGGCGGGTGGGCTGGTGCTCCTCTAATTTGAGTACCCAGCTGTGCAAGAACAACACCAATCGTCTCTGTAACTCCTGGAATCTCGGGGGCACCGCCTCCACCTCTACCAGTACCACGCCCTCTAGTTCCCCCAGACATCTGTAGTACAGTATGTCACAAAAATTCTCGGTAAATTACCGTATACAACCAATAGATATTGAATTGCCTTAAAGGCTACTATGTCATGCAATTTGCGTTACTAGACACAATATCTTCCTAAGACGAATCGTCTCATAACTCCCAAATGTTTCCCATAATTTCCCAAGTCCAAAGCTCACTGTCTTAACCTATTATCTCGTCATCAGCTCTGATACCACTTTTGTAACACCCCTCTCCATAAACACGAAATAATCTCTCACGTAGCAATAAAAACAAAACGTCTCACAGCGGAAAAATAAATAACAATACAAAACTCACTCGGGTGTCACCGGCCATTACTCGCCCATGCGAGCAACGAAGCCATACTACATCCAACTTCCAACATAAACAAATTGCTAACCGCCGTGATAACGAGAAACTCCTATACATCATACTAAGTCCATAAATCATAAACATCGACAAGTGAGCGTCTACCCAAACCTGAATATACATAACCTTACCATAATACCATACACCATCCTCATTGCTAAACCAAACGAACTCCATGTGCGGTAATTAGAGTAAACTCTAATTCCCCTGTTCCCGCACTTCAGCTCCGGCGAAAATCAACAACCTGCATGAGTGTAGTATCAGTGATAGACGCTGAGTATGCCGGGCCTAGACCCTATTGGTCACTTGTCATTTTAACCATCTTATTATTAGATCGGTTTCATGCTTTACCATTTTACAGTCATAAACAATACTGTAATATACATGCATAAGTATACATAAGCATCCATCCAAATATCCATAAACACATAACCATCCATCCAATCCAAACATTCATTTAATATTTCATACAACATTTATATATCGAACGTATAGAGTAATAACAATATAATGTACAATGTACAATCGCCGTAGCGTTCACCATCCATTGTTAATTTAATTTAGTTTGGCCTTCAAGGCCCCATCCATATGTACAATGTACATTCGCCGTGGCGTACAGTTTTCATATTTAATTTACCTTAGCCTTGTAGGCTCCATCCAACCATGTTTAATTATTAATACCAGTTGGGCGTCATGTTAGGACAACCCGATAACCTCGCCATGGACAGTAGTCCTCCCGTACACACAAAGGTGCTCATTTCGTTAGAGGTCCGGAGGCCCCTGACTCTCTTATGTCTCGTAAGACGTCCATATAAAGGCCGTAGCCACCTGATCCACGATCCAGTTTGGGCTCGTTGGATATAACCTGGAGCGGAATCCAATTAGGAAACCCCTCAGTGATCACAAATGCGCAACCAAGTAGTTCGTAAACTACTAGGATTCCTCCACTCAACTCAACTCAACTCATACCATCTCTCTCTCATAATGTTTAAGATATGCTCTTAGTCTTATGGAGAATATAATTATTAATTAGCTGCCCAATGGGTCTCACGCATACCTAGAAGTAATCTAGGTCATATTCATGATTGAGAACCATGCTCTAGAGACCGACAATGTCGTGACTCGTCCCTAAGTGTTTTACTTAGGTTACCATATACTTAATATTAACATCATGGTATTATATCAAGTAACCGTCATGTCATCATAACGCATATGTATGTTTATATAAGTCGATCTAGTCGACGTAGTGTTAGTCCCGTAGGACGCTCGTGCATAAATAATTAATGCAATAACACTTAAACACATACATGTAACCACACACATATAACACACAAGTTATATCAACCAAATCCGAGCCCAAGGAGCAACCTTAGGACAACTCGGATCAAACCCCTTTACATACCGTTCACCCTGATCGTATTACGGTGGAGTATGAATCAGCAAGATCCTATGCTCCGTGTAGTCCACTTGCTCGTCAAGCGTCTTGTCAGAAGTATAATCTAAACGGTATTAAAACTATAAGTCAGTCTCCATGACTAACTACATCCGGTATTTCCGAATAATAAGTAACCCCGACAGTTCACCCCTGTTTTCTACAGTTGTTGTTACGGGTTTCTCCAAGACAGTCGGCTTTGTTACTTAAAACTCATACGTCATAATATTTCAACCGTTAAGTTTAATTCGTTGTATTTCTTTTAATCCTATCCACCATCTAGTTTAGGTACATAACCTATAGTTGCATGTATGCATGCATTATTATATTATATTGTATTATTTTCCCCTTCTATTATAATACAATGTATTATGTGATCCATTTATCTTTAGCAAATAATATTTGCATCCAAAATTCATAACTTATAGTTTGTAACTATATTTTTTAAAAAAATAACCACTACCATTAAATCATATGGTTTCCAACCAAAATATATATCCATCCTTATATACATTATTCTTGTGTATGTATATATTTACCACGTAGGTAATTCCCATGAGTTTAATAAACTCTTATATTTTATGTTACTTTTTATCATCTTTTATTAGATGTTTATTCCCATTAGTTGTATTATATTATACAACTTATATTAAGATTATTATCCAAATATTATGTAACATTTTATGTTGTATATTCACAACTCCTAAGGTTTATTCCATAAACACCTTAGTTTATAAATCTCATTTACTTATTGTTTGTCACATCATTTAATGTGAATACCTTATTTGTATTAATTCCATTAAACCTCCTTAATACCATATAATTGTTATAACATTTATTGTAACACCCCTCATAACAAATACGTAATAGTCGCTCACGTGAACAGGAATTAAAGGCGTCTCACAGCGGAAGGAATTACAGTATTATAACTCACATGGGTGTTACTTGCCACCACTCGCCCATACGAGTGATGTAGCAGTACAACATCTTAACAAAATTAAACATAAGAATACAATCCGCGGTGACAACGAGATACCACCTACATTTCTATCTAAGTATCAAAAGCACGACTACTGTGAGCATCTAAACATAATCCAAATCAACAACGTTCTAATTACCCAGTCCCGCACTTCGGCTTCGACGTGTTCAGCAACCTGCACAATAAGTGTAGTCTCAGCGATAGACGCTGAGTATGCCGGATCTGGACCCTATTGGTCACTTGTCATTTTTAACCGTCTTGATATTAGGTTGATCTCATGCTTTGTCATTTTACAGATATAATCATTACTGTAACAACATGCATGATTATATAATCAATCATCCGATTCAAACAGTCATATATGGATATACACATTACTGTCAAACATCATACAATACAATGGCATTGAGAACTCATTCATCGTATGTTAACATCATCACATAGTACATCACTCGGCCCTCCGGGCCTTCACATATCATTAGTTTTAGTTAGCACTGTACAACATTCGGCCCCCCGGGCCCTCACATATTATTAGTTTAGTTAGCACTGTCGGGCGTCAGTTAGGACAACCCGAAATATACTCACTTGGACAGTAGTCCCACGTACACACAAGGTGCTTACTGCCCTGATCATCCGAAGACTCTGGGACTAATTCACTTTGCCTTTGTAAAGGCGTCCATTTAGGTGGCCAAGGGCCTGGTGCCAACGGTAGCACACTCCGCCTGACGATCTATATAGGCTCGTTCAGGATTCACTAGGGTAAGACCCGATACGGGATAACCCAAGAGATCTCTACGCGCGACCAGCAGCCAGTGGCTGTCTGGATTAAGGTACATCATCACATTCATTCACACTCCACTGTTAGCTTTGTTAGTTAGATAGTCAGTTACAGTTTTAGTTATGGAGTACATCACTTAATTTGTTGGCTGCCCTATGGGTCTTACGCATGCCTAGAATTATTCTAGGTAACATTCACGTTCGAGTCAAAGCTCTAGAGACCGACAATGTCGTGTCCCGTTCCTAAGTATTTTACTTAGGTTATAACTACATACTTGTAATACTTAGCGTATTAGGTCAGACAACAGTGGTCACAACACACGTTTCGCATATGTAGTTTTATATAAGTCGATCTATAGTCGACGTAGTATTAGTCCCGTAGGACGTTCGTGCATAATTAAATAATGCAGTGAACATAACTACACATCACACACATAAATCACATACATACATTCACACAAGTTATTTATCAAACAAATCCGAGCCCGAGGAATTCCTCAGGACAACCCGGATCAAATCCCTTTACATACCGTACACCGTGGACCAGGGATGCGCAATATGAATCTCTAAGCTTCTCGAGCGCGCACGTCCGACAGGCGGTCTAACAATACGAAGAATACTAAATGTCAATCCACATGACAATACAATTCGGTATTTCCGAATAACGCTAGTAACCCCGGTTTTACCCCCCCCCCCCCCCGGACTTTCAACTGTTAATAGGTAAGGTATCATTATCCTTAAAAACTCTTTACTCATAGTATGTATTAATATACAGTTTACGAGGACGTCGGTTTTTAAACGTAGGAATTATATTTCCTATGCCATAGTATTTTATAAACGTTACGCCTGATACAAAATTGTCCGTTCTCGTATCATTATTTCAACTGTTACATCGCATGCATGGGTATTGTTATAACTTTTAGTTGCATGCATGGTTACATTTTATAATCTATGGTTGCATGTGTTCCATGCAGCGTTAATTTATTTTACATAGTATTTTACTATTCCTTAATATACCTTATATTATACAACTTCCCAATTGTGTGACAAATTGTATTTATTTAGAACCTTATGACTTCATAGTACATATTTATACTTATAAATTGACATTTATTATTTTCCATTATATGGTCTATAAACCATATTATATACGTATGTCGTTTAACTTTACAACATATAGTTGGCAATTACATATGTATACCGAAAATAATGTATACACATAATACACTTATAATTCCTTATTCCCCTAATTTTTCATTAGTCACAATAACCCCACATAATTTAATACCATGTTATAAATGCCTCATTTTATAACATCAAAACATTGTAATAGGATATAACCTATAGTTTCGTAATATTTCCCTTTAATTGCCGAATAGGCCTATATTTAATATTTCATCTCCTTTCAAACCCCACACTTTATTATTATTACGATTTCACCACAATTTTTATAACACGTTTAATTCACCATATATATTATAGCATTTGAATTTTATAGTATGTATACTATATAGTTTCAATATTTCCGAAGGATACAACAAACCCCGTAGGTTCTGTTTTTATTTGTTTTAATCCTTAACTTCCCATGTTTATATCTTTACCACAAATCTTATAATATTTTTACATATCATAGGTTATATCATTCCAACGTTATATAGCTATAACATATAGTTTGTATATGTTATTTCCTTAATATTACCGAACAGCCCATAGCTGTTTGATATATTTCCTCTCCAGCCACTATCTCCTCCTTATTTACAAAATAACCACATATTTATACTATACCCTTTCATATGTCACCAAAATCATATATTATACTCTTTTATCAATATACTAACTTATATAACTCCAAAAATTCCCAAATTTTCTACTTAATATATAAATCACCATATTAATCAAACTACACTTTACTTTCGGTATTTACCTTTTATACTTTGAAATTTTTATAACTTCCACATTTCACTTATAATGTTAATATAAATTCATAAATTAATTATATATGACATTAAGTTTGGTCAAACCTCCTAATATGGTCTATGTTGACCCAATACTTTTCGGTTTGACCAGGAGTTTGTATATTTACAGTTTGACCCCCTATAGTTTTCATAAGTTACATTTTTGTCTCAAAACTTTATCAAATTTTTACATGATTCATAAAATAACTCGTTTAACATATAGTGTTCGGCTTATTAATATTCAGCCTCTAAATTTTACCTAAATCCTAAATCAGCCCCAAACTATTTCGGTAATATTTATTTTAATTCTAAAGTCATTTTAAATTCATTTTTAGCTTAATATAGCAATTAAATTAAATGGCCTAAAATGCTTGGCCTCAATAAAATAATTAAAATATAATTACACATAAATGTCATAAAAACTATATTGTTTACGGTTTAACATATAGTTTTTCTTAAATGTTTCCTAAAATCATTTAATTAATCTTTATGACATAATATGTCATCTTAAACCTTACATTATCAACTAAAAATGTTATAAAACATTACAATGCATAGTTTAGTCATTTAAGCCATATTTGGTCTCGGTTTTCATCACCCATACTCTAACATTTTTATAACTTGTATTTTTGACCCACAATTACTCTCCTTGACCTCATAGGTCATTAACATATTAAACTATCCAACCAAAAATGTTATTAAACATTTTATTACATAATTAAATTATATAGTTCCAACAAATTCCACGGCTCACATATAAGTGTAACCGAAACGTCTCACATACATTATAATGCTACGGTTTTTATTTTTGAATGGCCTAATGACATAAAAATCATATAATAAAAGTGTTAAGTACACTTACATTGTTTTTAAGCGATCCAATCAGCCAAGGCCTCCAAATGCTCATGGCTAAAACACATACGTAGGTTTAGTCAGTTTTTTTTTGAACACCAATTTACATGTAAGCTTGGTTAGTGCATTATTTAAGTAGTAAGTTAACTTACTTGATAGGTTAATATCTTCTTAACTTGCAAACTTTTATGCAGAGAGAACCCATGGTTCTAGCACCCCTTCGGCAGCATTTATGCCAAGAAAACAAGCTTGCATTAACCATAGAGTACATAGGTCATCAAGGTCATTTTGAGCTTGATAAAAGAATGACATTTACCTTAACTTGTAGGCTTGGTAAGGGGCTGTTAACGCCTGATTTTTAGTGAGCAAAAACAAGAGTTAAATTGGTGTTTAATCTAGCAACTATGCTCGGAAGAACAAGAAAGAAAACAAGGCTTGGTTTCCTTACCGAAGCGGATGGGAAGTTGGCTCCCAGTGTTCACGTTGCTTTGCGTAAAACATGGAGATTTGTTTGTTTCGTATATGAAGTAGGTACGGTTTGAGCTGGGAAAACATGTGTTAAACTGGAGCTTAGATTAGTACCCACACACGATAATACAAGGAGGAGGACATGGAGTTTTTTTTTTCTTACCGGGAGCCTGCTAAACCAAGGTGGTTTGTTGGGACTTGCTACTGCATGTTTCATGGTACTCCCCCTCTCTGTTTTTACGTGTAGAGTGCAGAAGGAAAACTCAGTAGTACCACCGGTAAACAAAGAAGGAACTGTAATATTTTTCTTACCGAATGAGTGAAGAAGGAACTCCTTATGCGAGCATGGTTACCGCATGAAGAATGAGCGTCTTTTTTTTTTTCTGGTTTTCTGACGTGAAGAAACAATGTTGAGCTGG